>CASGFW010000141.1:0-20972 GCA_949316455.1 Acleris holmiana | reverse complement strand
CTGAATTGTCATAGGTATCCTTATTAGCAACATTATTTCCTTCACATACAGTTCGTTCCGTTTGTAGAGCATATGAAGTGTGATAAATTGATTTAAGCCTGTTCAATCAATGACTACAAGCGAACACCATCGTATTAAGGACACCGATGCAGCAATTGTAATTGTATGTCATCGAATCTCAACGTAACCGCGTTGAGTACCGCTCTCCTTAATTTGCTTCCACAATTGATCTGTTATAGAGCCAGTGGCAGAGAATATCTAAATCAGTACAATTAAGGACACCCGCGTGGTTTGTTGACACATTCCAGCGGATCGCGTTGCGATCGACTCCTGCACATGCGATAATGCGCGAGACAACATCTTTATACGCGTGTCAGTGGAATGCCAGCGCTAATGCAGTTAATTTGTCGAGCTGTTTGTTTGAAGTTTAATTGAATGTTGGATGTGGTAGTCAGTTTCAAACTCTGTGTATATTTAATCTGGAGTACTGTCTGAGGTTTTATGAAACAAATACCGTATTCTGATTGGTTGTAAACATTGTTGGGCATCGGGCCTCTATACAGGTGCGTTAAAACGATATCGTATTTGACACGTTTAAGAATCGTTTATGTCACAGTCGCCATTATTGTAAATGACATAAGAGTTATCAAAACGTTGACAATACGGAAACAGTCAAAAACGATATTGTTATAACGCAGTTGAATAGAGGCCCAGGAGAATAACATCTAATGCTGCGTTTTCAGTACAAGAAACAGTGATATTTAGAAATTAGCAGATAGTGCTTGGCTGAATAAGCCAGGGCTTGAAACAGCGTTTTCATTCGTAGATATTTTAGAAGAGCAGACGAGACGAGATATTCTCATTGTTTGTATACATATAGATCATCACCGTAATTGGAATAGGTAGAGCATTATTGAATGAACATTCAATAATGTATGCCTAAGATGGGCATATCATCAGAAATCTCACTTACTTGGTATAGATCGTTCTTCGTTACAAAAGTTATTTGTCTTTTGACCTAGCAGATTTGTTTGCTTGTCGTAAACGTTAACACGAATATATTCACAGAATGCCGCGTTTTATAATTGCGAAATGCATAAACATTAGTGCTACCTTGACATTAAGAGCGAAGCCATTGCAAAATGCCACCTGTCTATATGATTTATTAATCGCATAAGTAAGTTTTATTAGTTTTATTGTAGTTATCGAAAACGGAACACGGTTCCAATTGAATTATTTAACGATATAGTGAAGCTATAATTTAATTTATTTGTTTAAGTAATTCCCGTCGTAAATAATAAGGTCGTTTAGAAGGCGCGACGTGATACGTACGACCTACGCACGATCGTTATGTTAGGTTTGATTAATGCTTGTAAATTTGTTACCTTCGAGGTGTATCTGTGTTTATTTGTTTAAATTATAGTGTTTTCAATGCTCGAAGGCCCGCCCCGCCAGTTAAACTGACATAGAATCTCCTCTACCTCTTTACGACTCTATCCGTGGGACGTTAAGGTCCAATAGAGATAAATGACTTGCTTAAGTCTTACTATACGTAAAATTAAGCAGGGTGCAGCGGAAATGAATCTATTGAAAACACTATAATGGTTGTCATTTTATGTATTATCTCTAAAAACGAATCGCAGCCACAATGACAGCGGCTTCCATTTTTAACGCTAAATACATTTAAGAAAATCAGTTGGATATATGTACAATTGTCAGCTCATTGGCCTTAAACAAGATGTACCTATTGCGAGAACGTTATCGTTATCGGAAATATCGAATTGATGTAAGCTGCCAGACGTTCGCCTCGACATATGACGATTCTATACATTTGATACTTTTCGAAATTCGTTTACCTACGTTAGCGTTATGAATCTAGTCTAGGGCTTTAATGCACAATATCTATTTTCTTACTTATTTATCCATGCGTATCTTTTGTTAGCGTTACAGACGCATAAGTCGCAAGCCCTAAACCTTCCTGCCTGTTCTCACTCGCAAGACACTATGAGACACTATGAGACCCTAGTTGGTAAGGCTCTCGGCCAGTATGAGCAAATGAAAGCGCTCTTGTATAAAACACACTCTCGCTAAGTCTTGGGCATTCCCAATGCAAGCCAGCACCTCATGCGTGACCTTCATAAAAATCGTGTCGTGTAGTATTAAGGGCCCCAAACACGGTGCAACCAGCAGGAGGCAGGCGTCCGAGCGATAGTAATCGATACCCGACCGATGTTTACGACTTTAACGACCGACATCGAAACGCGATCGTTTATTTTTGTTGCCCTCCCTATCCCTCCTACGCACAGGTAGCTGGGAATCGCCGGCGATTGTTTGGATTCACACCTACGGTCTGATACATGTCGTGGTATAGGAATTTTTCGTTATTTGCTTGGGTTCGTGAACTACCGACAAGTCTGGGTAAACTAATTGACACGTACAGCCACCTTATCCTTATGCGCTTACGGGTCTACGAGTAGTTATGTTGTCTCGACTGTCTCCTCAACCTTGCACTACCTTGGGACCCTCGCAGAATTAA
Organism: Acleris holmiana; assembly: GCA_949316455.1. Taxonomy (NCBI): domain Eukaryota; kingdom Metazoa; phylum Arthropoda; class Insecta; order Lepidoptera; family Tortricidae; genus Acleris; species Acleris holmiana. The sequence continues at coordinate 18,436 of CASGFW010000141.1, read as the reverse complement.
CCAAGGTCGGGTGCGACACGCAAATACACATATGTTGTATGCTCACTATGCTCAGGGCTGGGACTCTACACGGCAATAACGATATCGTATTTGACGTGTTTCCGTATTGTCAACGTTTTCATAACTCTTATGTCATTTACAATAATGGCGACTGTGACATAAACGATGATAAAACACGTCAAACACGATATCGTTATAACGCAGTTGAATAGAGGCCCAGGGCCGTTCGTTCGATCGTTTTTAACGTGTAGAATCCCAGCCCAGGGCGGCTGTAATAAAGAAGATAAGGGATGTTTATTTAGTAAGTAGGCCGCACGTACACTTTCACACGTCAACAATCTACCAGCGCTTCCCAAGAGGAGACCGCTGACGGCTAAAAAGAAGGGCGAGTGAGACTTAGCTTGACTGTAATAATGCGTACTGAAATAAACTTGGCGAGATGTACTACTTTGGAACATCAGTTTTGCTGTACACATATCGACGAAATAAATGGTACAACTTAAATGATTATTATTATTATTAATTTTAAAACTAAGAAGCTGTTAAACCCTTTATATTTTGATATACTCGTACTACCTTAGCCTGTGTAACTCACTTCTTCAAGACTAATAATAGGCTAGTTTCAACTGTTAAACTCTTTGCCCATCTTTTGGCTCCGCACAGTCGGGTAATATAGGGTAAGGTGTAGGTAAATACTCTATTCATAGAAATGCGAAAGCGCGTCAGCTTATGAATTTACGATATTTTCTATTTAATGCAATGCCATGGCCCTATCTAATAAAAGTTAAGATTTTGAATTAATGAACTAATAGTAAGAAACAATTATTCAATTTTGTTGCTTTATTAGAAAAAAAGAAAGAAACAAATTTATTACCAGCAATAAACAATAAAAACATTTTTTTTTCATCAATCAGTATGAAGTAGGTATTTAGGTTGTTGCGAAACGGTCCCGTTTCAGCAATTTTTGCCGTATAATTCGACAATTATGAAAAGTTTTTTCCAAATTTGTGGGATGCAACGATTATAAGAGCTCAGAAGAAAGATTAAATAAAATCTATACGTGTCGAGTCGCGGGTATACCTATCTTAAATCTCGTACGTGAGAGAAATGATTAAGATACCACAACATATGACAATATTTAAATAATACATTTTGAACGCAGTGTCGGATGTCACCTGCATCGAGTCAAGCCGAGTGACGCAACGTCATCTATACATACGCATATATATAATAAGTCTGTAGAAGAGCCGTGTCTGTAAGTGCAAAAAATTAAATAAATAAAAATCTTGAACGGGATTTAACTTTCTCATTTTCTATCTACTTAGGCGATGGGCTTGCAACCTGTCACTAATACATTAGTAAACTTCTTGGCGTGATTGTGCAAAATGTGACCTCACAGAATTATAAACAAGTATTATTACAGTCGTTGGTGTTTCAACTTTGCCTATACCCCACACTGGGAATGAAAACATGATGTTATAGGTCATTGCCCGTGGTCCACCTAATTAGTGGATTGCGGAGACTAAACTGGTCAAAACCTATAGGTAAGTTTAGGTTATGTTAGTTCTTCAGGGGCCCGAAGGGCCAAAATACTTCAGAAATAGGAGCTCCGCGATAGCGGAGCTCCGTCGACTCGGTTACGGTGTGCTAAAATGTCCAGGATAATAATTTAGGTGGACCACGGGCCATGACCGGATGTTATGTATGTATTTTCTATCTAAAACGTAAATCGCAAATAAATACACTTTAAAGACACTTCGGGTGTAGTAATCTTGTTCCCTCTACCCAAACAATTTTTTGTCTGTTAACTACTCTTAACCTCCTGGTCTTTCACATCGCTAAATTCAATTAAAACTATACTTCCTGAGAGATTCAATTACTCTTTGAACGGTAAAAATCCGCTCACAAAGCTATTTAATTAAAGAAAGGAAGAAAGTGGGAAGAGTGACGCCGTCCCACTGATATTTAATCAACCTGTCGTTATATCTAGTCGGTAACTCTGTCGAGGGCATAAGGCCGCGAGGTTCATTGGAATTTCTTCGAGTTTAAGGCAAAGGGTACATTAAACATTATGGAAAATTAATACATGGAATGTTTAGTGTTGGACCTAGACAGCATAGAGGCATTCCATCTTAGTGCTCAGGGTCGGCAACGGATATGCAAACTTCTTTGGGTTACAAAATCCATGCCATTAAAAAAAGTGTATGTTGCTTTGCGGAAGCGAGTGTATCGTTAGATTGGTTTAGGCACAAATATAACTTACTTAGATTTAATTTCAGTCAAAGTACAATTTGTCCAAATGGTCGTTATAAATCAAATTGTAATGGTTATCGAACGGTCGATCGAGTGAGTGAAGCGATCGGGCTCACTCGAAGCGTAAAGCGGGTAAGCTGAAAATGCACACCCACATTATTTAAATAATGTTGTAACGTTCTAACCTGACCACTATAACTTGCCGGTTAATAAGAGAGGTGTTTAATAGAAACACCTGCCAGTAAAGGCGATTTGGAGGAGGTGAGGGTTTCTGTTTAGTTCACCAGAGTAAATATACTCTTTAACCGAACAGTTATCCTCGCGTGAGATATCCATGGACTTATTTCTCTAATAAGTTCATGGTGAAAACTTGACACTGGCGAAATACCGCTTGGTAAAACAAGGAATGAAAGCCGTTAATAAGAAAAATAATACGATTCGAAAGGGTGACGTTTGAGCTACAGAATCATCAATAGCGTATTACCTCATCAGGCAACGTAGTTGGTGTAATCGCAAATTGCACATTACATCTCTTTTCAATGCATTTAAATGCAATTTATTTGCCACCACCATGCCCCAAATTTTACTTAGCAAAGAGAGTTAATTTTTTTGAGTTACGTATAATATTTAACATTAATTTAAGCAGCGTTGCTTCAAAACAAGAATTATCAAAACGTGTTTCGAATATTATTATTCGTGTCTTAAAAAAGTTGTAATATCAAACTTTATCGTAAATTTTCTAATAATTTTAAATATATTCTAATAGGGTGACAAATTAGCCACATCGGCATCGCGCAGGTGAACGATCTCTATATCGCATGCAAATGCTAACTCCTTACCTTACTGCCGAGAACTTATCGGCTCCATTTTGATTGCTAATAATATAACCTGGCGCTGAATGTGAAGCTAATGCGTTTAACATTACAATTCCATTTCAATAAAGTTCTAAATCGAGTGGCGTTTGTTGTAAAGTACGTTCTTTTGGTTGAAAACTGATCGAGTTAACACTTTAGTCGAGCGAGTCGATTGCGAGCTGCGAGTAGATCGATAGTCGATTCTCGTCTGACGAGTCGTATCAGTGTGTCCATCGCAACGGTGATTTGAAGTGTGTGGGTACGTATGTAAGTTTGTTTGTCAACTCTTGATTATAAAGGAAGATAGGCACTATAATAAATGTTACCCTAATTCACTGATCACAATGCATTAAAAGAGATAACTGACTAGCTATTTTGAACTCAATGATTATGTCAGTTTTCGTAACACCAATAAAAAACTAATTTAACAATGACCTCTTTAGTTTTTAAAGTTTAAGGAAAAAAACTACTAAAGATAACAATATAAGTTCTACCAAAATATTTAGCATTGCTCTTAGAATATGGTCTTACTTTACAAACCGCTTATCAATAGGTAACAACGTTACAACCAATACTTGTCTTGTTATATTAATCTCTTGTATGGGTATGAATCAGAACATTGACCTAGTTGTTTATTAAATCAAGCGAAGCTGCATGACGCATATAGTATTATTATATCGCGGTTGGCTATTACAATATTGAAATTTAAACATTTGCTATTCATTCCAGTTTGCATATTTATTGCCTCTTATCGATATGGAATAGTTATAACACTAATATCTGTTCACACGTCGCACGCTGATTACAATGTACTTTACTTTATACTTTACTACTTTCCGCCCGCGACTTCGTACGCGTATAAATCAGTTCCCGAGGGAATAGCGATATGAAAGGTACCCTATGTGTTAATCCAAGGTATAAGCTGTTTGCATTCCAAATTTCACCTAAATCCGTCCAGTAGTTTTTGCGTGAAAGAGTAACAAACATCCATGCTTACAAACTTTCGCGTTTATAATATTAGTAGATAGAAATAATTCGCTCGTGGAGATGCCAACTAATTCGCTAGGTTAATTACATGTGTAGCCTTCGAAACTATGTTAGGTTGTTTCTGTTTAATTTGAATAGATGAGATTAATTGCGTCGCTAGTCCAAATGTTCAAAGCAACGATCTATTTATTTATTGTTATACAACTTTACAATGTCTTGATTTAGCCGTAAATATTACAACGATTTAGTTTATTCACCTAGAATTAGTAAAATAAAACATGCAATAACCGCGTTTCCAGTTTACTGAGAGGAAACTCTACATTAAATATGTTGTTAACAATAATATGCTCATACGAGTATGATATGTATAACTCTTTTACAACTCTAATCAAATCAAATTAAATATAAATGAAACAATCCTCTTTCCTGGTCACGTGTTGTTAACAATGTTCAGCTGAAAACAGATTTAATTATTCCAATGACTTTTTAAAGCTGGCATCAAAACACCATCAAACTTGCCAGTACAATTTTTTCTGCGAAAAGCCTTAGCGCTTTATGACGCCCAACGCATAGACAAAGCGATTCAGCGTACAGCTCTATAATCTATGCGACTATAGTTTTTTAATAAAGTGTCATGGACAACCCATGAATAATGTACGAATGAGATCTGTAACGTCGTCATGTATTTATTTTACCCATGATTTGGGAGCACGCGACCGGAATCCGGGGCCGCTAAATGTTTTCGGCGTTGATCCATAGAGAATGGCTTTTAAATTTGGAGTAGCTGGTTGTCAAAGTTGCATTTTGAATTTGGAGCCGTTAACAATGTTACCTATACTAATATTATAAATGTGAAAGTAACCCTGCCTGTCTGTTTGTTTGTTACGCTTTCACGGGTAAACCGCTGAACCGATTTAGATGAAATTTGGTATGGAGATACTTTGAATCCCGGGGAAGGACATAGGGTACTTTCTATTTCGAAAAATTGGATTGTTCCTGAGGGAGTAGCGATAAACGACTTCTACGCGGACGATGTCGCGAGAAACAGCTAGTAAACAATTTTTTAAAAAGAGAGCGTGGAAAATATGAAATGGGGAAAAACATTACTCATTTATTGCTGCGCGAAACTTAAATGTGTCGATAATTTAAAACATTATTAAGCCTACCATTGATGTATCTAGTAGGTTAATTTATCAGGGAAGAGAAAGTGTCGTCATTGACCAACCATCACCAATATTTATTAAAATGAATGAATGCATTCAATGACTTTGCCTTTGACGTGTTTTCGTATTGTCAACGTTTTGTTTTGTTTTAACTCTTATTTACTTGACAATAACGGCGGCCTAGTTAAATACAATACTAAAACAAATCAAACGCAATATCTTTTTAATACAGAATAGATGCCCTGACCACGTACTTCAAGTTCAAGTTATTTTTTTTATATATTATAGGTATATGGCTACTGTCCAGTGGGACAATTCTGCCAATGTTTTTCCAAAAACAGATGCACATTCAGACCACGTACCTATCTCTTAATAGTACTCGTAGTCTGACTTATAACAGCTATCGGGTAAGTAAAAATAACTAAATTGTGTAAAATATTGACCAATGAAGCAATTCCAAATGCAATTATTAACCACTCTAATACCATCTTGATTGGAAGATTCCAATGTGAAAGAGACAGGAATCTACATATTTACGAGGCAGAGACTTCTCATTTTGTATTAGCTATATTAGCATTAACTGGCGCCTACTACGTTATAAGACTTATTATAAGTTAGTAATGGACAGTCAGCTCAAGCTATTGAGTACCTACAGGATGTCGATTTACTAATCTGTTTGTAGAAAGATTTATATTCAGAAGGTGACATCATACGCTAGGCATGTCTTTAATACGATTGTTTCTATAAATACGTTCAATAGGTTGTGTCTCAAAGGTTGTAACTAGTAGGGTATTATTGGGGATTCTGGATCATTTGTCCTCGCTGCGCTCGGATGATCCAGAATCCCCAATAATGATCCAGGATCCCCAATAGTTTCCATCGATCAGGGATCTAGTCGGATGATCCAGGATCCCCAATAGTTTCCATCGATCAGGGATCTAGTCGGATGATCCAGGATCCTCAATAGTTTCCATCGATCAGTGATTCAGAATTCCATAAACTCAACAGGTAAACGAATGACCTGACAATCCTTCAATGGTAAATTTGCATATTCTCGCCTCATAAATTTCTATAACAAAATATTTTGTATAGAGAAGCAAAACCGGAGTGCCGTATAATTCAATTTTATATTACTTATATTTTTGTTTACGGCACTCCGGTTTATTTTTCATAAATTTATTACTTTGTTTATTCATCTTTGTTTATTCATCTTTGTCCCTGTTAACACTTTCCACACAACCATTGCTGTACTAATGTTATAGGATAGTCCCGCTAACAGTTTTCTGGAGTGGCCAATTCCATACTAATTGTTTAAGGACAAGGCGGTCTTTCGATACGTTCCAAAGGGGCGCCTCCTCTGTACTGATATTTACTCAACCAAGATAATACTAGAACGCTGATCTATATATGCGACCGATCGTAAAAACTTTGATAGCGTGATTCAGGTCTTTTTCAATTATTACTGTCAAATCAAAATAAAAACTGCAAACTTTTTTTGATTTCAAGCTATCTTCAGTTGTTATTAAAAACCACATTATTAAAAGTGTTGATTAAAGTGAAATACATTAATTATTCCAATATTTGTGTATTATTCAAGTAATGAGAGATTGTTACGACATCTATTTAAAAAGGTAGGTACTTAACATCTGCTAGTCTGACGATAAAGTGACTCACGCGCTTCTCAATGTTATTGTTAGCGTAAGATGGCGCTATTTGACAATGCTATTTGAATGGAATAATACAGTGAAATGAATCTGCGGTCTTTAATAAAGTAAAAATTTCGTAGGTGAACTGAAACTTTAATAAATAAATCGACTGAAACTATTAAGTTTATCTCAACACTGTAATCGTTCGCGATGTACATCAAAGTTCGAACATTGTTACGACATCTATTTAGGTAAATCAAGTGTCAACTTTATTGCTGATTGACAAGAAACTCCGCGCTGTGTTTACTAATCAAGAACTTCGTTAATCAATGTTAAGATGGCGCTATTAATACAAATAATCGATATGAAACTAGCACGATGTTTTTACTGTTTACTAAGAACTTCGTTAATCAATGTTAAGATTGTGTGCATGAATGCAATAAAGTAAAATAATTTCGAACCTTGAGAGCCATTACATAGCATGCTGTATGACATGTAAATAATAGGAAGCGTAAGTAATTTATGTTCATGCTTCACATGATTCGAACAAATATATGTGTTTTTCTTTCTTCTTTATAGCTAAAGCCGATTCACAAATTCTGAGAGTTAAACAAGTTATTTAAACAATAAGTATAGTAAGTCGTTGCTGTCTTCAAGCCAACCAGTGCCTGTTTTATATTTCCTTATTTTTTTTTTTTTTTTTTAATAATAAATATCAGGGGGGACAATCTCATACAAATTGACCTAGTCCCAAACTAAGATCTAGGCTTGTACTATGGGTACTAGACAACGATATAAATACTTATATAGAGAAATAAATACTTAAATACATAGAAAACATCCAAGACTCAGGAACAAATACTCGTGCTCATCACACAAATATCTGCCCATACCGGGAATCGAACCCGGGACCGCTAGCTTCGTAGGCAGGGTCCCTACCAACTCGGCTAACGCATCATATCGTCTTCATAGTTAGGCTACATTCGGTACATAGAAACGCATTAAAGTACATGCAGCTACCAAATACGAATAAGGTTTCAGGTTAACGCAGCAAGCTGGCGCCGCGCCTTATAGGTGTAAAGGATTGGGAGTGATTCACAATAATTATATTTTATTTTCTAATAGACGAACGTCTGTAATGCAGAATTAAGGTTTGATTTTGTTTGGACAATCTCATTTGAAATAAAATTATATTACTAATAATTTTAATTGGTAACATCTAAATGCAGCCTTAGTTTATAGGGTTATAAATGGAGCTTCCATTTATTTGAGCATTCAATTGGTAGTGGCAGTGCAGTGAGTGAGACAAGTAATTAAAAAGAAGCAGCAAGTATGTACGTAATATTTTTTATTTTTTATTATTTATGTTGATTGTGTTTGGTTAGTGATGCTTATTCAAATACTTTTAATAAAAATAGGTCGGCAGTGTTCAATCCGTTCGATTCCGATGAGGAGATTAGCTGTGCCCAGCAACAGACTGCATCTACCGCTTCTACGAGTGCAGCGAAAGTTAAGACGGTAAAGGCGAAGCAGAGAAGAACTAAGAAGGCGGCGGAACTGCACGGCTGTGATTCAGACCTGGACAGCGTCGCGAATGCATCAGCTGCTCAACCGAAAAAGAGACGAGTCGCTGTGTTTCTTGATTCCGAGGTAAGATGCCTATCTTGGGCGATTGTTTATCAAAAATACTTCGAGGATACGATAGCTTAGTTGGTAGTGACCCTGCCTACGAAGCTAGCGGTCCCGGGTTCGATTCCCGGTATGGGCAGATATTTGTGTGATGAGCGCAAGTATTTGTTCTCAACTATTGGCTAGGTCAATTTGTGTAAGATTGATTTTATTATTATGATGATTTCATTAAAACTGTTTTTACCCAACTTTAAGCCGATTTCAGTTGGACTGACCTAGGTCATGATAACAGTTTGTCGCTGGATTTTTTTAATAATTTAAGTGATTTTCTTAATTGTATTTATAAAGGTGAATAATATAAGGTTGCTAAATAATTTCAGGGTGACGAAGAGGAACCGATCAGGGCCGCTCCGCTACGTAATTTTTTGACAAGAAGGACGGGCTCCGGGTACACGCTGCAACGAGATCCCAGCCGGCGCGGGGAGTACTACGTCGAACTCCGAGTCTTCACCACGCGGGAGCTTGAGCCGGTAGCGACGGAAGCAACCAGGTGGAAACATGCCTTTTTCACATATAAAGGGGCTGTAAATAATAATAGCCCAGTTTTCAAAGCGGTCAGACAAGTTGCTCAGGCTGCTAAAGAAGAGTATAAAGGCGTGCAGCCTGTGTTGTACCCGTCAAATACTTTTTAACTAATTTTAGTTATGTGTTTATTGTAATCTGCTACTTTACAGTCGGTTTAAAGGCAAATTTAAAACTTTTGCGGTTTTCAACAAATGTAATTATTACAAAACAAAGCACGTCTTACATAGAACAAAAATAGTATAAGATGTTCTTTTGCGATGTATGTAATGTTTCCGTTCCAAAATTAGCAGCACATAAAAAGACTAATATCCACAAGTCTAATAGTTTGTTAAGTACGCGGCTTGAAAACGTTTATATAATAGCTAATGCTTTTCGGAGTAGAATTGTTAGTTATAAAGTCAATCCCTCAAATACGAATATTACCCCAGATTCATTTTTATGTGAAAACTCTGATATAGCACAACAACTTATTAAAGATTCATTACAAAAGCATGTCTCACTCAAAGTTAATTTGGAACTTTTCGTAAAGTATTGTTTGCCAAAAAATAGTGAAAGTTCCATTAAGTCATTTAACACTAAATACGATATAGTTTTGCAGAGTACAGACGTTTTATCATTATATAAATCACTTGCTGATGTACTAATTACTAAATGTGCGGAATTTGAGCTCTCGGAATCAGGATGGACAATCGAATCAGTTAGTCACTTAGAGATAAACATAGTAAAATACAATCCTTTGAGAGCTGGATCGTTTATACCATTACCAAAACATATTGCTAATACAAAAGCTTGTTTGAATATAAATAATGAGGATAATCACTGTTTTATATGGTCTATAATGGCTCACTTGTATCCTAGCAAGGTTAACTCAAACAGAGTCTCATCTTATCCCAAATACCAAAATGTTTTAAACACTTCCGGCATGGCATTTCCACCAAGCATCTCTGATATAAGGTGGTTCGAAGCCAACAATACTGATATTAGTTTTAACATCTATGGTTTAACAAAAAATGGTAGTGTTATGGACCCTTTATATAAAACCGCTAATCGTAAATTACAGCACATCAACTTGTTATTAATAACTAAAAATAGTAAGGCACACTTTTGCCTAATAAAAAACTTTGAGAAACTTGTTCGCAAACAAATAACTAAACATAAATCTAAGATACATTTGTGTGAAGATTGTTTTTTATATTTTTCAACAGAGGAAAAATTAATTCAGCATAGTTGTGCAGGGGTACAAACTGTTTTACCAGAGGCAAATACACAACTTTTTTTTTCTAATTTTGAAAGAACTCAGGAGGTGCCTATTGTGATCTATGGTGACTTCGAAAGCTTATTACGAGAGTATTCAGATAAAAGTAAATCTATGTACGTGGAAAATATTCAATTGCATGAGGCATCTTGCTTTGCATATTACATTTGTTGTAGAAGCGAGCCTTATTTAAACGACTATGTTTCTTATCGCGGTCCCAACTGTTCGAAAAAGTTTGTGGAGTCTATATGTAATGATGTGCAGCGATTGTACTCAATATTATCTGTCAGCAAACCTATGATTCCGCTTACGCTAGAGGAACAGCTATCATTTGAAACTAGCACTGCTTGTCATATTTGTAAAGACAAGTTTTCATCTAGTGATAACATTGTAAAGGATCATGATCACTTCACAGGTCGATATAGAGGGCCCGCTCACAATAGTTGTAATTTAAATTCAAAACCTTGCCCATTTATACCAATAATTTTTCATAACCTTTCCGGATATGACTGCCATTTGTTTATTAATGAACTCACAAACGTATGCGGTCGAATAAACCTTATCCCAAAAAATAAAGAAAAGTATATTTCGTTTACGAAGTTCATTCCAATAGACCAGCAAAATGTAGCTCAATTAAAATTTATTGATTCTTTCAACTTTTTGAGTTCAAGTTTAGACAATTTAGTAAATACAATGAAAAAAGATGATTTCCAACATTTAAAATCATTTTTTGGAGATGGGGCCAAGTTTGATATAGTGCGAAGAAAGGGTGTCTATTGTTATGATTATATAAACTCTTGGCAACGTTATGAAGAAACCCAGTTGCCTCAGGCTTCCAATTTTTTTAGTAAACTCTCATCAGAATCTGTATCTTCTGAGGATTATAATCATGCCTTACATGTTTGGGAAACTTTTGCTATTAAAAACTTAGGAGAATATACAGATTTATACTTGAAATGTGATGTGCTTCTTCTATGTGACGTTTTTGAAAAATTTCGAAGCATGAGCCTTAAATACTACAATCTTGATCCCTGTTATTACGTATCGTCACCATCATTAAGTTGGGATGCTATGTTATTATACACAAAAGTAAAATTGGATCTACTCTCCGATATAGATATGTATCAAATGCTGGAAAACGGAATAAGAGGAGGTCTTGCTCAATGTTCACATAGATACGCAAAGGCGAATAATAAATATCTTCCAGATTTTAACATTAACGAGCCGAATAGCTTTTTAGCCTATTTAGACTGTGTAAATTTATATGGATATGCAATGATGCAGCATCTGCCAACAGGAAATTTCAGGTATCTTAACGATGATGAATTAGCAAACTTTAACGTTGAAAAACAGTCACGCGATTCTGATACCGGTTTTATACTTGAAGTCGACCTTCACTATCCTGTTGAACTTCATGAGTCTCATTCAGATATGCCATTTGCAGCTGAAAAATTTGCTCCTAGAGGAAGCAAAAATAAAAAATTAATTGCTAGCCTCTACGACAAACATAGATACATTATTCACTACATGCATTTAAAAGAATGTTTGAAAAATGGTCTTGTTTTGTTAAAAACATATAAAGTTTTAGCTTTCGATCAAAGTAACTTTTTAGAACCATACATATCTTTAAATACCACCTTGAGACAAAATGCTAGCTCAGATTATGAAAGGGATTTTTTCAAAAAGCAAAACAATTCAATATTTGGCAAAACGATTGAAAATAAAAGAAAACAGGTTGATGTAAAACTTGTTAATATCTGGAAAGATCATTCAAATAACACAAATAAATTTTGCGGCGCGGAAAAATACATAAGTGCTCCCAACTTCAAAAACTTGGCAGTTATATCTGATTCATTAGTAGCAATTCAGTTGCAACAGACAAAAATCGTTTTAGATCGACCCATATACGTGGGTTTCTCTATTCTAGAAATAGCCAAAAGTCATTTGTATCGCTTTCATTATGATGTGATGAAACGTGTTTATAAAAATAAAATTCATCTTTGTTATACGGACACTGATAGTCTTTTGTATTTAATTCATACAGAAGATTTCTATGAAGATATCAAAACACACATAAAGTATTTTGATACTAGCAATTTTGATGCTAGCAACATATTTAATATGCCCTTAGTGAACTGTAAAATTCCAGGATATTTTAAAGACGAAATGGGGGGTGAGATCGTGAAGGAATTTGTAGGTTTGAGAGCAAAACTATATTGCATAGATACCCAAATTTCAACAATCAGGAAAGCAAAGGGAATAAAAAAGTGTGTTACAAAAAAACTTAATATTAATAAATACAAAAATGCTTTATTTCAAAATGAATGTTTTAGAGATAATATGTGTGTAATAAAATCAAAAAATCATAAAATTTTCACGCAAAAAATCAATAAGCTAGTTCTTACAAGGGATGATGATAAAAGGTGTGTATTAGAAGATAATGTTTCGACTTTGCCTTGGGGACATTACAAATTAGCATTTTAATGTGGCAGCACTGTAAAGTAATAGAAATTTAATGCAAACGTGTGAATTGTAACATTTATATTATTTTTATAAAAACAATAAATGATGAATGTATGCCTATTGTTTTTCTTTCATTTACCTCCGCCAGCTAATTAATCACGTGCTTAGTAATAAACCCGCCTAACTCAAAACTATTAATCTTTCCATATTTCAAGACGCACTCTTGATTTAAAATAAGTTGGCTTTTTTATTTTGAGTTACGCTGGTTTTACACCTATTGCAATCGTATTATCATGACTCGATCGCTTCTACTGTCAAGTCAATAAGAGCTATCACAACGTTGATAATACGTTAGCAACAGGGAAACAATCAGACAATATAGAGTGAGGAGCCATTAATAAAAATTATTAAATGGGACAACCTCACACAAATTTACCCCAGTCCCAACTAAGCTCTAGGATTGTGTTAGGGTACTAGACAACGATAAACATGCTTATATAAAGAAATAAATACTTAAATGCATAGAAAACACCCCAGACTCAGAAACAAATACTCATGCATGCATTACACAGATATTTGCTCTGAGCGGGAATCGAACCCGGGACCGCTAGCTTCGTAGGCAGGGTCTCTACCAACTAAGCCAGCCACGTCACCAATAGAGTGGCTGAAATATTGATTAACTTTAAGAATTTAATTAAACAAAGTTGCTATTCTTTTATTTCGTTATAATTGAGATTCAGACAAGGAATTTGATACTGTTGCAGAGAAACAAGTCATAACATGTTAAAACGAGTTGTCCCTGCTTGTTTAACTTTGGCTCGGCGCGTAGGAATGTGGCTACGTAAAGAGTTGCTGACGCGGCGTGCGCGCAATTCGACTTTATCTTCTTAGTGTATGACCCAAGTTAAATAATAAAAAAATAATGTCGGTTTGTAGTTCCGCTACAATACTGTTGCAGAGGAAACAAATCATGACATGTTATAACGTGTTATCTCTGTTTATTTAACTTTGGTTGCACGTAAAATAAGTTCCACATTCTATATGAACATCATTTATTAAAATAAGGTTGATAATAATATTAAACTTAATAAGGTGAAAGTACAACAATAATAATTAAATAGCAGGCAGACTTCTTATAAACCATTGTCTTTACTAATTTACACTTAATGAGACAAAAAATAACATATTTATAACGCCAAATTATTTATAAATAAACATAAATTAAAGAAATTTATGATAAAATTAAAACAACGCTACATTAATTACATTACGGAAGAAAAATAATAATAATTACTATTTTTCTTCCTTAATTCAAACTTCGTTGACAATAACTTATATTAATTGGCTCTACAAAGTAAGTAAATAACAATATAATTGGCATAAATTGATTTTATAATTCAGAACTATAATATAAAATAAACATGGAGATATAATAGAAATAAGTCACAATTATACATATATAACTAACACCGAAATTAATCACTTTCAAGTTTTTTCATAATTTTTTTTAACACATTTTCTGTGCTGTCCAACACTTCATCATACGGATCACACACGAGATATTGCGCACTAACTGAACGATCACTGTAACACTCGTCCATTGTCTCAATGTTTATTTTAATTAAATATCGTCCATTGCGAATGTTATTTTTAATTACAAATGATGATCCTTTTCTACTACGATCCTTTTTATTAATACCCGATTTGGTATTTAATGCTTTCAACTCCCTTTTGTCCCGCGGAGCGTCAGGCTCTCGCGTTACGGTTGCGTTACACATGTTTTCTCTACGGGCTAAAAGCTCTTGCCGCTTTTTTTCCACTTTTTCCATGTAACCGTCAACGTCTTGAGCATAATAAAAAGGATGATCCTCCGGCACATCGTGGAAAACGGGGCTGACATCATATATGCTGCCAAAATCAAGTCGATCATTCTGCGTGCTGTCTTCCATAATTATCTGAAATATAAAAGTGTCATAAGTTTTTATTTAATAAAAATGGCAATAAATCCAACATAACTGGATGAAGCAATAAAAAATAGATTTACTTACCTATATATTTTAAATACGCAGGACCCACGTTAGAAGCGAGACAAATGTCGACTGCGACTGACGCTCGAGTAGCAGCAATTTAGATCTCGGTGTATAATATTCTTCGCCTAATATAAGACAGGAATGTGTAATTAGAGAAATGATAAAGACTTACAAAGATAATTCATTGATTTAGGATGATTATATTATTACAAGTATTTATTTGATATTATATTAAATTACTGAACAGAAGGCGAAATGAAATTTATTAAACAGCCTGTGTCAATAGAAATCAGCAAAATAAGTGATGGATCACATTGCACTAATTATAATAACAGACATAGTATGCTTCTTCCCAACTCTATACGATGTATTATATGTGGACCATCAAATTGTGGAAAAACAAATATAATTTTAACTTTATTGCTTCATGAAAATGGGTTAAAATTTCGAAATGTCTACATTTACTCTAAAACAACTTTTCAACCTAAATATAGATTTTTAGAGGAAGTTCTTAAAAGAATACCCGAAATTAAACTGTTTATGATCCACGATGAAAAAGAGGTAATCTCTCCTCATGAGGCGATGCCCAATTCAATATTTATCTTTGATGACGTAGCTTGCGAAAACCAGACTAATATTCGTAATTACTTTTGTATGGGCAGACATAAAGGAATAGACTGTTTTTATTTAACGCAGACTTACTCTAAAGTGCCAAAGCAATTAATACGAGACAATGTTAATTTTTTGATAATTTTTAAACAAGACGATATCAATTTAAAACATATTTATCGTGAGCACGTAAATTCTGACATTAGTTGGGAAAAATTCAAATCGCTTGCCGCAAATATATGGAAAGATTCACATGCGTGTCTTATAATTAACAAAGATTGTAAATTAAATAATGGTCGATATAGAAAGTCATTCGATGTTTTTGTAAAATTTGAATAAATATAAATGATGACTAAAATAAAATCACTTTACTTATAACAATAAGAAACATCGGGGGTCTTTTTAGACCGCGTTATTGATTTGCCATGGAGACAGACATAAAAACACAATTAATTAAATCTGTAAAGAATATTAAAAATAAGTTAAAGAAGATGCAGCAAGAGGAGGATGATTTAGAATTAAAAAATAAGAAGATTTTGAAACCATTAACCGATCCGCTAGAAACCATGATGTTTCTTCATAATTCTCCTAAGCAAATAACATCTTATAATGAAAATAAGCATAATAACAAAAATATATTATCAAATGATGTAAACGCGGATTGTATCAAAAAGGATAAAATAAATATTCCCAACATACTTGAAATAAAAACTCCTACGAAAATGGAAAATAATGTGGCAAAAGTAAAAAGCTTTGAGGATGTCGATTCTTATTTGCAAGTCCCAAATAAACCTTTTAATGTTGCCTTTGGAGTAAGACATGACGGTGAAACACTTATGATAGGAAATTCACCTGCAACGCTTAAATCTTATGGGGAGAATTCTCCTAATAAAATATCTACGATTAATGTAAATGATAAAAGTTATGAACTAACGCCGGGTTTAAAAGAGCTTTTATTTCAAAGTAAACCGAATTGCGACAAAATAAATGAAAAGGATAAAATAACCTATAAAGATATTTTGGTGCACACTAATGTCCATAAGAGAGGTTTTAGTCCTCAAGGTCAGATACAAGGTAATTCAGGAATGAAATACTGTCAAATTATTAAACCCCTATTTCAAGAATCCAGCACGGCAAAGCAAGGTGGTAATCTGCCTTCCTTAAAAAAATATAATTCAAATACGGATTTTGTATATTGGGATGATCCTAATGAGTTGATTGAACGTTTAAAAATTTTAATTGCTTCTAAAGATGCTGGCAACACTAACCATGATAACGAAATAATTTCGATTATAGAAGAACTAAAAGAAGCAGACATCATTAAGGAATAAAAAGACTTCAGAACCAACTGTTGATTCAGTCTCATTGTGTTGGTTGAACATGAATGTAGATAAGTTTGGACACCATGTGTTAAAAAAGCATAAAATGAATAATTTTAATGAACCTCCCTTGGCTTTCATAAACGTTACCGATTGTTTTGATGCAAAAAATAAGATAATTAAACATATTGGAAAGCCTGTCGATCCAGAGGACTGCGCCACAAAACAGTATGTTGACAATACTGCAGATAAATTGTTTAATAAAATAAAATTAATTAATCAAACATTAGCTCAGCTAGAGACAGAAGTAAATAGCCTGCAACAAAGTATTGAAACAGTTTCATTTAAGAACAAATACAAGAAATGAGTAAAGCAATCGTAGTAAACGAAATACATAAACAAGCGCGGAAAAACTTTCCTCGAAGACATGTAGTGATGAAAGATATAGATGATTTATGGCAAGCTGATCTTATTGATATGCAATCTGTTTCAAACAATAATTTACAGTTTAAATATATTTTAGCCATTATTGATACTTTTTCTAAGTATGCGTGGGTATATCCATTAAAAAAAAAGAGTAAGGAATATATAACTCAAGCTTTTTGTGATTTGTTCCAAAAAAATCGAATACCCAAAAACTTGCAAACTGATTTAGGAACTGAATTCTATAATAAAAAAATAAAATCATTACTTGAGTTACATAAAATAAACCATTACTCTACATACTCTACTAAAAAAGCATCTATAGTGGAAAGATTCATAAGGACTTTTAAGAATAAATTGTACAAGCAATTTAGTTTAAAAGGAAACTATAAATGGATAGGAAACACACTTTCGGAAGCAATTAATGAATATAATAATACGATACATAGAACAATAGCTCTTAAACCAATTGAAGTCAGTGAAAATAATAAGGATGCTGTATTACAGAAATATAAAAAGCTTTTATCAAAGAGGAGTTCAACAAAGGAAAAAAATAAATTTGCAGTCGGAGATTCCGTTCGTATAAGCAAATATAAAGGAACATTTGAAAAAGGATATACTCCCAATTGGTCAACTGAAATATTTACTATTACGAAAGTACAAAACACAAACCCAATAACGTTTATCATAGAAGATGCTAGACATCGACCCATCTTAGGATCATTTTATGCTCACGAATTGCAAAAACCTAAATATAAGAACATTTATCTTGTAGAAAAAGTATTGAAGAAAAATGGTCGAAAATTATATGTAAAATGGTTAGGTCTACCTTCGCAAGAAAATAGTTGGATTGATAAAACAGAAATCTTATAAGCAGCAAACATCATAGTTTAAGCGCATTTTAATTGCGCACTTGAAACTGGACAGAGTATTTCATCGAAACAAAAAATAACTTATTTATTAATAATTTATTTACAATTCAACAAAAATGGTAGGGTCAAAACCTAAATCGAATGGAAAAAACAAGAAAAAAATTGTGTTCACTCCCTCACAGAAAGCCAAGTCTGGCGCTGGTTTTAAAAACACTTTCAAAAATATTGTTTCTCTTACAAAAAAACATATTAAAAAGTTAAAACCTACATGTAAAAAAGCGGCTATTGAGTTAGCAGTTGCTGTTGCACGAGAATTGACGAGGGATTCAGATACTTCAGTAAACATTT
>CASGFW010000140.1:0-19755 GCA_949316455.1 Acleris holmiana | reverse complement strand
GATTCGGTGGTGCTCTTTCCTTGCGCCATGGCTGCAAGCTGCCGGTCGAGGAAGTTGTTCTGTTCAAGTAGTTGGCTCCACTGGCGAACAGCGGACTTCGAGGAAGACAACTCTTGGCGCAACTGCCTCTCGTCCAGGGAGTTGATGCCACTGCGAAGAGAAGTGTCCAATCTGTGGATAATGAATGTGGTTAGGGCACAATCTACTCAAAAACGATGTACTTAAACTAAGATTTTATTTTGGAAGGTATTGTTATTTATTTAGAGCATTAGTTTTACTGAAAGCATCTCTGAAAATTTTAATCTTAAATAAGTATGAGACTGCTCTGGTATGTAGGTAAATTAGAATTTGCACACCCATGTAACGCTGCGAGAAGCCGTATGCTTATTGGAAAAGAATTGTACGAGTATATGAGCAGGTGCTTTATAATACTATTCTATAGACGAGGCAAGTAACAAGATTAAATCGCACCGATATATATTTTATTTTAAATAAATCAAACTGGAAACTAGTTACGAAAAATCTTTGAAGTAAATTAATTAGAGTTGACGTTGTCATGCCGGAAACGGAAACGGTTTTGGTTCCCGCCGTTTCGAACAGAAGTTGATTTAAAAATGGAACACGCTAAAAATGGAGACTTACGTTAATCCGCAAAGAAATGTGACAATGACAAATTACCTAAGTATCAAAAAGTAAATTGACAGTAAAGTGGGAACAATGAAGTACACGCATTTGTTTTGATATTTTGGTATAGGTTTATAAATAACATTTTAGCGATCACGTTCAAAACAAACATGGAACACTGAGCATGACGCATAATGCCGCGGTGATTGTAATGACAAGCGTTATTCAATTTACTTGTTTGAATTTACGGTATACCGTAAATCTTATTATTCAAGCACATACGTATTTACCTATTGTAGCGATTATGCTTCAGTCACTTTCCAACGACTGCACTTTAGCAGTTTTTCCATAGGCGAGGGTTAGACGTAAAAAATACTTTGGCCCATCAATATGATAAAAAAAATTGTGAGCCGTCACGGGACGCCTGGCAGATGTGAAACATCGAAATTACTTTGTACAAGTTATATGCATAGCAGAACATTTTACGACAGTAATTGGGTAATTATCACGAAATGCCGAAATTTCACTTGACAAAAAAGTCCAAAAATATTGACTTTAATCCGCCATCATTTCCTGTTTATTAGATAGTACTCATGTTACTAGACGTCGATAATATAGTGGTCCCCAAAATAAATGTATTTGAAATTTTTCTACACAAAATGTATTGAAAAATTATGAGATAAAATGAGGGAATGAAGGGTGAGGGAATGACAAAATGACCATTATTTATCAAAAATTCACGTCACAACCTAATAATGGTAAATTTTTCTGAAAAGCCTAGTAATAATCCCTAATATTCATCTCACCTGATGATTATTATTAAATTATATTCAAGGATCTCCTCGCCCTGCCTCGTGAGGTAATGACGATTAAAAGTGTAAATTTTGAAATTATGCTATAAAACTTATGATAACAGGTATTTTAAGAAGTCTAAGGACAAAATATATAATGAAAAAAATATATCTAGCCTCTAACTATCATAAGCTACTGCAAGGGTGCCCGCATTATTAACAATAAGGTCCAAAATAGGTTGTTTTTGAAAACGTGAGGGAATGATTTATTTTGTTGGGACTTGTATAAAAATAATAAGAAATATTTATTTAAATTATTTTTTGGTTCAAATTAACTACAGTCTAGAAAATCACTTTATTTTGAAAAGATTAGCCAAAGTTGCAATTATTTTTACTTAGACACTGTCGAGTTATAAGTCCAAAAGTACTTAATTCTGGAGTGTGGGACATAGTGAAGGAATGATTTTTACTACATTATTATTTTTATATAATTTTATTTGAATACATGGGAACAACAATAATAATCGACACTAGTAGCGGCAGTAATAGAGCTTGCAAATAAATTATACCTACCGATAAAACATTACTATATTTTCGATAAATCGATATCGAAAATATAGTAATGCTTTATCGGTAAGAATCGATAAAAAAACAAAATACAAAATAAAATTTACAAATTGAATTATTTTATGTCAGGTAGACGGCGAAGGAACACACAAGCCACCTGATAGTGAGCTATTTTAATATTCTTTGCCTAAGAAAAACAAGATAAAGACAGAGCTTAACCATATTTAAGCTCCGGTGGTTAGACTTATTCTTAACCTCTTCCTAATGGCCTACCGGGCCTACGTCTTATGTGTAAATAAGTTTACTGTTATGTATAATCCATATTCCAGTTAAGGAAATACAGAATGGCAATGCAATTGAGCCACTTTTATTTCACGAATAATGTCATTCGCATTCAATTTCGACATTATAAAAACACCCACATTATTGCAGCCATTAGTCGAATGTAATAACACCGTATAGGTATGTTACGGGCAAGGTCGATATGCTACATTTGGTTGCGGTCAACATAATATTACGTTTAGCATTCTTAAGCAGCAGATTTGGTAGATCTAAAAAGGAAATACTTGAAATATCCGAAACATTCATCTGGATGTAATGATGACTTAATCTTGTCAGAGGTAGTCTTTTTATTTTTGTTAAAAGCCTAATTTGTTCTTAGTTTACTGTTACGTAATCAATTTAACATTGCAGCATGATTTAAGATTTAAGATTAGTACTTTATTCTTCTAACATTTACAATCACTTTTTGAGAACATGCATTCATTAAAACATTTTTTTAGGTGAGGGTAGAGGACAATCGTTCTTTGACAATAAATAAAATAAAAAAATAGTTACTTAGAGGAAATATACATATTTTCACTAAACCATTTAACAATTTTAAATCTTATTCCTTAAAAATGTTTTATCAGTTTTCAAAGTAATATTATTGGATTTGATTTGATTATATAATACAGTAGAGGTCATCACTTCTGTCCTTAATTCAACTAGCCGACCGACCCACTAACCGTTTGGCTTTAACAAACATACTTCGCGGTATGTATACCTCAGGGTTAAGTTTAATGCGCGGATCTAATCAAACCGCAAATAATAAGTAACTTAGGTACTTAACTAACTAACCAGGTCACCATTTTGATACGAGCCCTAAAAATAAACCATCGAAAAACTACAAAAGAACCTAGTCATACTTTTTATTACTTACATGAAATGAACTGACAGTTCTCGTTCAGTTGTTCTTTAAGTTGTTGTTCAGAAAATGTTACGGCTGTTATTGAAATAAAACATACTTACATGAACTGTCAGTTTACTTTATCTAATAAAAAATATTACTACCACTATTGTTTTATAATCTAGGTAGGTACCTACTTATTTTACAAGTTTTATAAGCCCAGTCATGCTATATGTTTGATATTCTACGACCCGGCTCTCTTGTTTAATTAAAGCTATTTCAATTATATTATTACCACTTTTAAAAAATAAACTAGGTCGATGATGCGCGGCATAGTTTTTGTAGCTATTAAACTTATGTTTACCCCTGGAAAACATATAAGCCGTTAGTAAAAACACGAAAAACTATCTCAAATCAACAAGTATGAACGAATTTTCTATTTAAAGTTTAGGTATTTTGGTGCTGCGCTGTCTTAGATGAATTTTAGTAGGTATAAACACTTTAGCCGCCTAGTATCTCAGGAACCATTCAACTCTACAGTCGTGATGGTTTTCCTTTTAAGTTCGTTATAATTATAATACCTACGTGCTTTCATTTAAAATATTTTTCTGAATTTGATTACTTTTCAAGATTTGATTTTACAACTTTATGTAGGCGAAATGTAAATCTATAAGTAACTATGCCAAATTACAACTTTATACCAAGAGCCTTTAAGTTAAACCGTGGACAAACGGACATGACAAAACATTAGTTCCTTGTTGAGTACAGAACCCTAAAACCGTATAAAGCATGCCAAAAACCCTACAAAAACCTATTACAATTAGCTTCCCTCAAAGAAAAACTTACCACAATATTAACCGCCATTCATCCTTTTCCTTGTCCAAGAAATATAACAGTTACCTTTCTATGTAATCATCAACGCTCTGCAGGCTGGTGATGGACCGCGCCAGGTCGTTATCCATCATCAGGTCATCAGAAGCCAAGCTGGACAATGTGTCCAGGGATGTCGTCCTTTCAGCGACCCCGTTGCGTAGACCGCCTGCCGACACCAACAATTTTATTAAAATGTAATAAAAAAACAATGCACAGAGCAACAAAATAACTTCCCGCCAAAACTTAAGGTCGTGACAAATAAAAAACGAATTTGAAAATAAGTGGACGAATTTGATAAATTTGTTCTAAATGGTGAGTTTTCTAATTGTACCTATACAAAAAGTCATTAGTTTTACTTGCTAAATTGCAAAAATAAACCTTAAATTATTTGTTGATCTTCGTTAATATATTTGATTAACCAGCCAGTATTGATTGGGGTGATCAAGTGGCGTATTTTTTCGTTGCCGACCTACTTGGTCCATTTTATATAACATTTCGAAAAACATTAAACAAATGGCTTCTCGAACAGGGTCAATATTTTTTGGTAACAGCCAGTATTAATTAGTATGTTCTATTATATAGCACAAGTTTTCATTGCCGACCTCTTTTGAGGTGATTATCTGGTTTTACCTTTTCGATTCCTCTGAGTTAAAGGACTAGCAGGGAGGCGTTCTCTCGATCTCCTTAGCTGCTTGCAGGTCTCAGCCTCCTGTTTGCTTGAAGGGTTTCCTTCGGTGTTTTCTGTAAACATGCACTGTAGTTACTAGTTACTAGAACAAGTTACTTATCAGTATTTTTAATTGTGTTAGTAGGCAACACTTAAACCTTATCAAGCACTAAGGAGTACCTATATACATAAAACTAGAGTTCAGCGTAGCATGTGTGTCAGTCAAATCTGTGTGTTTTTGAACATTGTAAAGACCAGAAAAATCTCGTCTATACTAAACCTATTACAAGATCGCGTATATCACAAATTATACAAGAAATCTGTTTTTATCAGCTTTTATTTAACTTCCAAACAGTCTAATAAATCCGAGGGCAATGCAATAATATATAATGGTATAAAGGAGCTGATATATCCTCCTGAGACCTGGTGTTCCATAGGAAGTACATAATGAAGCCAATTTAGTTCGAACTTTATTTGTATGACCATAAAGTTCATTTTAATTTGTTTTAAACTTGAAAATGTTATTTAAGAGCAAAGGAAATTGAACTTTAATTCCATACTTGTAGATTCAAATTCTCAGTTGCAAAAATCTCTCTGTTTGTAGTATGGTGGGCCTCACGAGGAATGATGATGGCGATCTCCGCGGTATTTAACGAAGAACCACCGAATTGAGATTTGTTAGTTTGGTCTTGATAAGCAGGCGATGACTCGTCGTGACGTCGGCAGCAACTAAAGTCGTCTCATAATTGTTGCCTCCTTTCAAAAGTAAGAAACTAAGCTAACTTTAACTCTAGACTATTAAAAATAGGCCTAAAGTAGCGCTAATACTGACTTCTGAAGAGCAACGCAGGCTGGTCAGCGATCTCGTCGTCGAAGAAGTCGCGTCCGTCGGACAGAGACAGCGAGCCCGAGGCGTGTGTGGGCGTGCCGGGGGACTCCGGGGACACGTTCTTACTGTCCGCGCTGCGATTTCCCGCACTAGGAATAAAAAAGATCATATTGAAAAAGGATTTATACGCCGCGACGGGTAAATAATTGTGATTTACGCACGTAAATAGTGTTGAAACTTGAACATACAAGGAATCTAGTTCAGAGGAAATTTGTAAGAAGTAAGGAAATGTATTCTTAAACTACGTCGACGTTTTCGATTTTATAACGAAGTAAAATTGCATTTCAGGTATTTTATAAAATGTCATAATTACACAACCGGTAAGTGAACCCAATTATCGGAATAAAACTACGACTAAACGGTTGTGTCTAAGAATTTTTGTAACGTTTTAATGCAGTGATTCATAATTAAAAAAAATATGAGGTGGCTCTTAAAAACAAAGTTTCCTGCAGAGATATTAGTATCCTAAAGTTCGAAACTATAAGAGTTAATTTCGAACTTTCCCATACAAACCCATTACAATCGATCATTCTGTATTCAAGTGTCTGATTGCTTTCAGATAGCAAAGTTCCAAGAGAGAGGAGCGTAACGAGGATACAGACTTACTGGCTCGGCATCTGGTACTAAAGTATTAGGTGTTTAGGTACTTAACCAGTTTTTTATCTCTATAATCGAAACTTGGTCAAAACCGGCCCAGGTCCGGCAGTAATCGAGACGGAGACATGTAACTTCTATAACTCTGTCCTTTTTGCTCCCTAGAACTTGACAGCTTTTGACACCTCATGATACGGTTCTGATAAATTACTCACACAACTTCATTCGCGGTCTGCAAAAACTCTCCGTCAACTCCATCCTCATCCACCGACTCTGGCGACTTCGTCTTGGTGTTAGCTGTCTGATACGCCGAAGATATCGATGGTGGATCCTTTTCTACCACCAGCTCGTTGTTGGAGTCGCTCGTGCTGGTGGAAGAGATCAGGCTGTCGGCTGGTGACGTTTCGTCGTCCAGCAGGCTCTGTGTGGATGTCTCTAGAGCTGATATGTCGAATTTTGATTCCTCGAGAGTCAGGGTTAGGGCGTGGTGATCAATGCTTTGGTTTGTGCAAGTGCTCGTTGTGCTGTAGTTGGAGCTTGTCATTGATCCTAGAAATAAACGAATATATTAATGCGTAAATTTAAGTTGGATAAATAAAAGTTCGTTTAAATAACCTTAATTATGATAGGTAGATTGCGATCGAAACTTGAACTAAAACAAGTTACTTACAGTTAAGTACTTAGATAAAGAAACTCAAAGTGACTTTAAAGGTTTAAAGAGAAAATTGACAGCAATTTTCATACAAGTGAAATGGTACGATGGAAATATAATTTGCACAAAATTGCATCACGTCAAGCTTTTTCTACAAAAAGTTGTAAAATGTTGAATTCTCCCCCTTAAATAAGTCCTGCGGGGCCTATTATGGACGTTTTTATCGATGTGGTTAAACTTGAATAAAACATCTGTTACCTTCTGACCAGTATGTAGGTGCGAGAGTGATGGATGGTTTATCCACCGCGATAAAGGCGACCATAATACGGACCTATGTTATTCTTTTGCGGGGCCACTGGGAGTCGCAGCTTTTTGGTGTTATAGGAACTCGAACTTCAGTCTGATAAGTACCTATCAATTCCAGCAGGCTGCAGGCCTTTTATAGTTGAGACCATCGCTGTGCATAAAGGATACAACTCCTATATTTTCTGACAAGTAAGTAAGTGCAAAAGTAATAGATGCTTTTGCTCCCTGATCGGACAAATCGATTTACCCATCATTGATCCCCGTAACTGGTCGTGTTGGCTTAAAGTCAATGACTTCATGAGCAGCGGGTGCGGCACAGGCGGGTCCTCCATGACCAGGATGGTCTTCTTTGGCAACTCTTCAACCTTTGGAGCCTCTTTTGCCTCCAGCTTAGAGCGGTCGTCTTCGCAACTTGAGACGCTTAGCGCGATGGACACGTCGTCTTGCGATCTGAAAGTTAAGTGTGTCCAGTATATTAATTAAAAAGTTTGTAAGGGTTAAAGAACACTCAGAGAGAAAAAACTCAAAGGAGGGTCAGAACGCGGGGGCTGATCGTAAATATGATGGTGGTTTGTGGTTTTGGATAAACTTTAAAAAACCTATGAGCCTAGCAAGAATAAGTTATCTTTATTCTAAGCTTTTTCTAAATATTACTAAGATTGAAATGCATTTAATTAACCATATGCCATTTTTGATACATAGGTCCAATTCTTTATGTACCCAAAAAACTTTGATTTTGCTGTCTCTGTCTATGTATTGTGATATGTAATCTCACCTGGTGGCCATAGCTTCCCCAGCAGCGTGGCTCTGCCAAGCGCTGCTGTTCCCGAAGTGGCTCTCCTCGCTCTTGCACGACGGACTCGACTCCTTACTGGACACCGTGGTTGGAGATACTACCCCGCTTGACGACTTGATGAAAGAATTCTGGAAATAAACAGAATTTGTGAGCAAAACTCTAGGAATGAAAGGAGGAAAACATCTCGCACCGTATTTTCAAGGCTGAATGAAATATCTACCTACATTACTCATAACATTGTCACTTCCGTTGACTCCAAGTACCCATAGTTTTATTTTTATTAGTTGTTTTAGCAGTCGGCACTAATTTTGGATATTAATTCCAAACAAAACTTAAGGATGCGAATCAGATGCTGTGAGAAAACGCCCTTAGGCACGTTATATTACTAGTAGCACTAACATAAATAAAAAATGAAAAAAATCATTGGACAATGTCACACAAACTGACCTAGTCCCAAACTAAGCTCTAGGCTTGTACTATGGGTACTAGACAACGATAAACTTGTTTATATAGAGAATTGTATACTTAAATACAAAGAAAACATCCAAGACTCAGGAACAAATACTCGTGCTCATCACACAAATATCTGCCCTTACCGGGATTTGAACCCGGAACCACTAGCTTCGTAGGCAGGGTCACTATGAACTAGGCCAACGTGTCGTCAACACATAACGAAAAACTAATGGGGTCTATGTCACGTATGTATAAGTCTACGGATTTACTTGTTACCAGTAACCAGTGTTACAAACTATAAGTGGCACTGTAGCTATACTAATACTACGTACTTGTTACGCTTTCGATTGATTAACGCTTAAAACGCTTTTACGTGAGATTAGATGTCAGGAATAACGCTGAAGGCACGCCTTACCTGTTTATTCAACACTTCTGGTTGCGCCCTATCCAGCACGAACTTCTCCTCGTTCTTGTAATCCGGGGTCGTATGGATCCTGCTGGGCCTGGTCCGGGTTCTGTACCGTTCCAGGGTGGACATGGGTGACTGACGCTGCGAGGTTTCCGCGACGGGCGAGGGCTTGAGTACTCCGGGGGAAGGAAGGTTGTAGGGGGGAGTGGGAGGAGGTTCGTACTCTGGGGAACGGTCCTCGTCGAACGTGCTTGGAAGTTTGGGGAGGGGAATTACGGTATGCCCTGTTATTACTGCGTCATCTGGAAGAATATACATACATGGTAAGTCCAATTGTCCTTTTCCTAAGAATTATTACTACCTTGATCTTCTTTTTCTCTTTTTAAATTTATTTTCTTTCTTTTTAAATCTTCTTTATTTTAATTCTAGCCGTGAAGTTACACATCAGGATGGTGTGACCATGATGATGACTTAAAATTTACTCTAGGCGGGTAACGTAGATAAAATAAGATAAGGTATTTATTTAAAAGAAAATTACAAAATTGATATTTCAAGCAGCGTCCAACAAAAATGATATTCTGAACAGCAACAAACTTATAATAAAGTTTAACTGTTAAGCGATGCTCAAATAGCGTAACTGTCAAATAGAATCCATACAAATTCACATCCTCTTAATCGCAGCGCTAATTATTTGTGATTGTCATTATTTTAGAGTGTTTTGATTTGATATCATATCTATCATCAGTCATCAGGTCATCACCATCGATTAACCACTAAATAGGTAGGTGCTTTGAAATCGTAATACGATTAAGTTATATTTAGGTTAACCCTCTGTCACTCATGAACATGTTTCTGTCAAATATTTTGATTTTGGATTAATAACAAAGAAATAAAATACACGTGTTTTTTTCCGGTGTGATATTATTATGAAGGTACATAATCAAGGCAATTAATTTTAAACTATATTTCAGTGAGTATAAAGTTCATTTTTATTTGTTATAAAATAGAAAGTGGCGTTTAAGAGCAAAGGTAATTGAATTTTATTTTCTTGCTATTAGATTCACATTCCCACTTACACAATTACCGAGGCGGTATGTTGCTTACAGTCTACACTATGATACAGAGGGTTAAGGATGAAGGGCGTTTGGTTGCTTGTCTTACGCCCGCTTGCACGTAAATTGAACCCTAGGCAAACCCCACGTTAAATTATATCTACAAGAATGTCGGACTCATATAAGAACTGTCAATTTTTACTAATAAACCTGTCCCTTGTTTTCGTGCAAGCGAGCCTTAGATACTTAAATACCGTTAGCTTTGTTCCAGACTATGAAGATAGCAGTTTAGCAGTCATTACATTCTAATTTGAAGCCCGTTCTCGCACAACGATACTACCGAACACCGATCGCAGCATGAGGAATAGCTTCAGCCGTCAGCCGGTTCAGCACTGCGGGCCTCTTATGGTCATGTTTATTGATACCTAAGTGCGAGAGCAACGAATGCTTTGTCCACCGCGATAAAGGCGAACATAATACGGACCCTGGATGGGTTTTAGCCGAGAAAATGATAATTTTGATACCGTAGGTACAAAAGAGGTTAAGGGTTGGTTTGTAACATACCAGAAAGTTAAGCAGTTGACGGAGGACCGGAGAGGTTGGCGATTACTCCTCCGACAAGAGCATGGCTCTTAAATAAAGAGAGAGAGAGGTAAAAAGTATCTCAGACCAACTAACCCATAATATCCAGGTCTGAGAGCTGCAGTTCGCGCAGGTGGAAGCTGTGCGTGCCGCGCATGACCATCTCGAGGTTGCGCGGGCGCCGGCGTGCGCGCGGGGACCCCTCGCCCCCCTCGCCGCCCTCGCCGCTCGTCCACACGCCCGAGTCGCTCGACACCGCCGAACTAGCACCTGGAAGTAAAGCTGGAGTTATTGGACGGTTTTAGAAGCTCTTATTTCAATTTACATGATTGTGTTGATATTATTGGAATGGGCTGAAATTTGGAATAAGTACATACTCGTATGCAAACACAGTTACGATGCAGTATAGGTGAAAAACTTAAGTAAAGGACCTGTTGTATGTAGTTGTAACACATGTTTACTATTCTATGTTTGAAATTTGACGTAAGATCCATATTAATTTTGTACATAACTACATACAAAGTCCTTTAATTAAGTTTTTCACATATGATGTGGTGTTTAAGTGCTAATCTGACGATGGAATTGTTTGGTGGTAACGGGATTTTGTTGTAGGTACTAAACTAAGACGTCAGACCGAGTTTGAACTTGTTGGTACAAATATTATTATTATTTTATTTATTTGTTCTTGTGTTTATTAGAAGTTTCGACATGTTTTCCTGCTTAACTGCGCATGATATATATTTTTTTTTTTTATTGTTTCATATAATGCTAGGTTAAGTTCTATCACTGTCATAAGCAATATTTATTGAAAAAATGACTGGGTGTTGAGTTTTTTGCAGCACTTCTTCTGAGGAGTGGTCTCCTCTTGGGAAGCGCTAGTAAAATTTTGACGAGTAAAAGTGCTCGAGCGGCCTACTTACTCAATAAACCACTTTTATCTTTAAATTATCTTTTGCTAAATAAGCTGACGATGCAAGAAACTACAGTCCGCAACAAAAGCTTACCCTAAAAACTAAGCTTTTTGACACAAATGTGTTTTAAAAACATCAGATACCTGACAATAAATAAGTAGGGTATTATTGGGGATTCTGGATCATTTGTCCTCGCTGCGCTCGGATGATCCAGAATCCCCAATAATGATCCAGGATCCCCAATAGTTTCCATCGATCAGGGATCTAGTCGGATGATCCAGGATCCCCAATAGTTTCCATCGATCAGGGATCTAGTCGGATGATCCAGGATCCTCAATAGTTTCCATCGATCAGTGATTCAGAATTCCATAAACTCAACAGGTAAACGAATGACCTGACAATCCTTCAATGGTAAATTTGCATATTCTCGCCTCATAAATTTCTATAACAAAATATTTTGTATAGAGAAGCAAAACCGGAGTGCCGTATAATTCAATTTTATATTACTTATATTTTTGTTTACGGCACTCCGGTTTATTTTTCATAAATTTATTACTTTGTTTATTCATCTTTGTTTATTCATCTTTGTCCCTGTTAACACTTTCCACACAACCATTGCTGTACTAATGTTATAGGATAGTCCCGCTAACAGTTTTCTGGAGTGGCCAATTCCATACTAATTGTTTAAGGACAAGGCGGTCTTTCGATACGTTCCAAAGGGGCGCCTCCTCTGTACTGATATTTACTCAACCAAGATAATACTAGAACGCTGATCTATATATGCGACCGATCGTAAAAACTTTGATAGCGTGATTCAGGTCTTTTTCAATTATTACTGTCAAATCAAAATAAAAACTGCAAACTTTTTTTGATTTCAAGCTATCTTCAGTTGTTATTAAAAACCACATTATTAAAAGTGTTGATTAAAGTGAAATACATTAATTATTCCAATATTTGTGTATTATTCAAGTAATGAGAGATTGTTACGACATCTATTTAAAAAGGTAGGTACTTAACATCTGCTAGTCTGACGATAAAGTGACTCACGCGCTTCTCAATGTTATTGTTAGCGTAAGATGGCGCTATTTGACAATGCTATTTGAATGGAATAATACAGTGAAATGAATCTGCGGTCTTTAATAAAGTAAAAATTTCGTAGGTGAACTGAAACTTTAATAAATAAATCGACTGAAACTATTAAGTTTATCTCAACACTGTAATCGTTCGCGATGTACATCAAAGTTCGAACATTGTTACGACATCTATTTAGGTAAATCAAGTGTCAACTTTATTGCTGATTGACAAGAAACTCCGCGCTGTGTTTACTAATCAAGAACTTCGTTAATCAATGTTAAGATGGCGCTATTAATACAAATAATCGATATGAAACTAGCACGATGTTTTTACTGTTTACTAAGAACTTCGTTAATCAATGTTAAGATTGTGTGCATGAATGCAATAAAGTAAAATAATTTCGAACCTTGAGAGCCATTACATAGCATGCTGTATGACATGTAAATAATAGGAAGCGTAAGTAATTTATGTTCATGCTTCACATGATTCGAACAAATATATGTGTTTTTCTTTCTTCTTTATAGCTAAAGCCGATTCACAAATTCTGAGAGTTAAACAAGTTATTTAAACAATAAGTATAGTAAGTCGTTGCTGTCTTCAAGCCAACCAGTGCCTGTTTTATATTTCCTTATTTTTTTTTTTTTTTTTTAATAATAAATATCAGGGGGACAATCTCATACAAATTGACCTAGTCCCAAACTAAGATCTAGGCTTGTACTATGGGTACTAGACAACGATATAAATACTTATATAGAGAAATAAATACTTAAATACATAGAAAACATCCAAGACTCAGGAACAAATACTCGTGCTCATCACACAAATATCTGCCCATACCGGGAATCGAACCCGGGACCGCTAGCTTCGTAGGCAGGGTCCCTACCAACTCGGCTAACGCATCATATCGTCTTCATAGTTAGGCTACATTCGGTACATAGAAACGCATTAAAGTACATGCAGCTACCAAATACGAATAAGGTTTCAGGTTAACGCAGCAAGCTGGCGCCGCGCCTTATAGGTGTAAAGGATTGGGAGTGATTCACAATAATTATATTTTATTTTCTAATAGACGAACGTCTGTAATGCAGAATTAAGGTTTGATTTTGTTTGGACAATCTCATTTGAAATAAAATTATATTACTAATAATTTTAATTGGTAACATCTAAATGCAGCCTTAGTTTATAGGGTTATAAATGGAGCTTCCATTTATTTGAGCATTCAATTGGTAGTGGCAGTGCAGTGAGTGAGACAAGTAATTAAAAAGAAGCAGCAAGTATGTACGTAATATTTTTTATTTTTTATTATTTATGTTGATTGTGTTTGGTTAGTGATGCTTATTCAAATACTTTTAATAAAAATAGGTCGGCAGTGTTCAATCCGTTCGATTCCGATGAGGAGATTAGCTGTGCCCAGCAACAGACTGCATCTACCGCTTCTACGAGTGCAGCGAAAGTTAAGACGGTAAAGGCGAAGCAGAGAAGAACTAAGAAGGCGGCGGAACTGCACGGCTGTGATTCAGACCTGGACAGCGTCGCGAATGCATCAGCTGCTCAACCGAAAAAGAGACGAGTCGCTGTGTTTCTTGATTCCGAGGTAAGATGCCTATCTTGGGCGATTGTTTATCAAAAATACTTCGAGGATACGATAGCTTAGTTGGTAGTGACCCTGCCTACGAAGCTAGCGGTCCCGGGTTCGATTCCCGGTATGGGCAGATATTTGTGTGATGAGCGCAAGTATTTGTTCTCAACTATTGGCTAGGTCAATTTGTGTAAGATTGATTTTATTATTATGATGATTTCATTAAAACTGTTTTTACCCAACTTTAAGCCGATTTCAGTTGGACTGACCTAGGTCATGATAACAGTTTGTCGCTGGATTTTTTTAATAATTTAAGTGATTTTCTTAATTGTATTTATAAAGGTGAATAATATAAGGTTGCTAAATAATTTCAGGGTGACGAAGAGGAACCGATCAGGGCCGCTCCGCTACGTAATTTTTTGACAAGAAGGACGGGCTCCGGGTACACGCTGCAACGAGATCCCAGCCGGCGCGGGGAGTACTACGTCGAACTCCGAGTCTTCACCACGCGGGAGCTTGAGCCGGTAGCGACGGAAGCAACCAGGTGGAAACATGCCTTTTTCACATATAAAGGGGCTGTAAATAATAATAGCCCAGTTTTCAAAGCGGTCAGACAAGTTGCTCAGGCTGCTAAAGAAGAGTATAAAGGCGTGCAGCCTGTGTTGTACCCGTCAAATACTTTTTAACTAATTTTAGTTATGTGTTTATTGTAATCTGCTACTTTACAGTCGGTTTAAAGGCAAATTTAAAACTTTTGCGGTTTTCAACAAATGTAATTATTACAAAACAAAGCACGTCTTACATAGAACAAAAATAGTATAAGATGTTCTTTTGCGATGTATGTAATGTTTCCGTTCCAAAATTAGCAGCACATAAAAAGACTAATATCCACAAGTCTAATAGTTTGTTAAGTACGCGGCTTGAAAACGTTTATATAATAGCTAATGCTTTTCGGAGTAGAATTGTTAGTTATAAAGTCAATCCCTCAAATACGAATATTACCCCAGATTCATTTTTATGTGAAAACTCTGATATAGCACAACAACTTATTAAAGATTCATTACAAAAGCATGTCTCACTCAAAGTTAATTTGGAACTTTTCGTAAAGTATTGTTTGCCAAAAAATAGTGAAAGTTCCATTAAGTCATTTAACACTAAATACGATATAGTTTTGCAGAGTACAGACGTTTTATCATTATATAAATCACTTGCTGATGTACTAATTACTAAATGTGCGGAATTTGAGCTCTCGGAATCAGGATGGACAATCGAATCAGTTAGTCACTTAGAGATAAACATAGTAAAATACAATCCTTTGAGAGCTGGATCGTTTATACCATTACCAAAACATATTGCTAATACAAAAGCTTGTTTGAATATAAATAATGAGGATAATCACTGTTTTATATGGTCTATAATGGCTCACTTGTATCCTAGCAAGGTTAACTCAAACAGAGTCTCATCTTATCCCAAATACCAAAATGTTTTAAACACTTCCGGCATGGCATTTCCACCAAGCATCTCTGATATAAGGTGGTTCGAAGCCAACAATACTGATATTAGTTTTAACATCTATGGTTTAACAAAAAATGGTAGTGTTATGGGCCCTTTATATAAAACCGCTAATCGTAAATTACAGCACATCAACTTGTTATTAATAACTAAAAATAGTAAGGCACACTTTTGCCTAATAAAAAACTTTGAGAAACTTGTTCGCAAACAAATAACTAAACATAAATCTAAGATACATTTGTGTGAAGATTGTTTTTTATATTTTTCAACAGAGGAAAAATTAATTCAGCATAGTTGTGCAGGGGTACAAACTGTTTTACCAGAGGCAAATACACAACTTTTTTTTTCTAATTTTGAAAGAACTCAGGAGGTGCCTATTGTGATCTATGGTGACTTCGAAAGCTTATTACGAGAGTATTCAGATAAAAGTAAATCTATGTACGTGGAAAATATTCAATTGCATGAGGCATCTTGCTTTGCATATTACATTTGTTGTAGAAGCGAGCCTTATTTAAACGACTATGTTTCTTATCGCGGTCCCAACTGTTCGAAAAAGTTTGTGGAGTCTATATGTAATGATGTGCAGCGATTGTACTCAATATTATCTGTCAGCAAACCTATGATTCCGCTTACGCTAGAGGAACAGCTATCATTTGAAACTAGCACTGCTTGTCATATTTGTAAAGACAAGTTTTCATCTAGTGATAACATTGTAAAGGATCATGATCACTTCACAGGTCGATATAGAGGGCCCGCTCACAATAGTTGTAATTTAAATTCAAAACCTTGCCCATTTATACCAATAATTTTTCATAACCTTTCCGGATATGACTGCCATTTGTTTATTAATGAACTCACAAACGTATGCGGTCGAATAAACCTTATCCCAAAAAATAAAGAAAAGTATATTTCGTTTACGAAGTTCATTCCAATAGACCAGCAAAATGTAGCTCAATTAAAATTTATTGATTCTTTCAACTTTTTGAGTTCAAGTTTAGACAATTTAGTAAATACAATGAAAAAAGATGATTTCCAACATTTAAAATCATTTTTTGGAGATGGGGCCAAGTTTGATATAGTGCGAAGAAAGGGTGTCTATTGTTATGATTATATAAACTCTTGGCAACGTTATGAAGAAACCCAGTTGCCTCAGGCTTCCAATTTTTTTAGTAAACTCTCATCAGAATCTGTATCTTCTGAGGATTATAATCATGCCTTACATGTTTGGGAAACTTTTGCTATTAAAAACTTAGGAGAATATACAGATTTATACTTGAAATGTGATGTGCTTCTTCTATGTGACGTTTTTGAAAAATTTCGAAGCATGAGCCTTAAATACTACAATCTTGATCCCTGTTATTACGTATCGTCACCATCATTAAGTTGGGATGCTATGTTATTATACACAAAAGTAAAATTGGATCTACTCTCCGATATAGATATGTATCAAATGCTGGAAAACGGAATAAGAGGAGGTCTTGCTCAATGTTCACATAGATACGCAAAGGCGAATAATAAATATCTTCCAGATTTTAACATTAACGAGCCGAATAGCTTTTTAGCCTATTTAGACTGTGTAAATTTATATGGATATGCAATGATGCAGCATCTGCCAACAGGAAATTTCAGGTATCTTAACGATGATGAATTAGCAAACTTTAACGTTGAAAAACAGTCACGCGATTCTGATACCGGTTTTATACTTGAAGTCGACCTTCACTATCCTGTTGAACTTCATGAGTCTCATTCAGATATGCCATTTGCAGCTGAAAAATTTGCTCCTAGAGGAAGCAAAAATAAAAAATTAATTGCTAGCCTCTACGACAAACATAGATACATTATTCACTACATGCATTTAAAAGAATGTTTGAAAAATGGTCTTGTTTTGTTAAAAACATATAAAGTTTTAGCTTTCGATCAAAGTAACTTTTTAGAACCATACATATCTTTAAATACCACCTTGAGACAAAATGCTAGCTCAGATTATGAAAGGGATTTTTTCAAAAAGCAAAACAATTCAATATTTGGCAAAACGATTGAAAATAAAAGAAAACAGGTTGATGTAAAACTTGTTAATATCTGGAAAGATCATTCAAATAACACAAATAAATTTTGCGGCGCGGAAAAATACATAAGTGCTCCCAACTTCAAAAACTTGGCAGTTATATCTGATTCATTAGTAGCAATTCAGTTGCAACAGACAAAAATCGTTTTAGATCGACCCATATACGTGGGTTTCTCTATTCTAGAAATAGCCAAAAGTCATTTGTATCGCTTTCATTATGATGTGATGAAACGTGTTTATAAAAATAAAATTCATCTTTGTTATACGGACACTGATAGTCTTTTGTATTTAATTCATACAGAAGATTTCTATGAAGATATCAAAACACACATAAAGTATTTTGATACTAGCAATTTTGATGCTAGCAACATATTTAATATGCCCTTAGTGAACTGTAAAATTCCAGGATATTTTAAAGACGAAATGGGGGGTGAGATCGTGAAGGAATTTGTAGGTTTGAGAGCAAAACTATATTGCATAGATACCCAAATTTCAACAATCAGGAAAGCAAAGGGAATAAAAAAGTGTGTTACAAAAAAACTTAATATTAATAAATACAAAAATGCTTTATTTCAAAATGAATGTTTTAGAGATAATATGTGTGTAATAAAATCAAAAAATCATAAAATTTTCACGCAAAAAATCAATAAGCTAGTTCTTACAAGGGATGATGATAAAAGGTGTGTATTAGAAGATAATGTTTCGACTTTGCCTTGGGGACATTACAAATTAGCATTTTAATGTGGCAGCACTGTAAAGTAATAGAAATTTAATGCAAACGTGTGAATTGTAACATTTATATTATTTTTATAAAAACAATAAATGATGAATGTATGCCTATTGTTTTTCTTTCATTTACCTCCGCCAGCTAATTAATCACGTGCTTAGTAATAAACCCGCCTAACTCAAAACTATTAATCTTTCCATATTTCAAGACGCACTCTTGATTTAAAATAAGTTGGCTTTTTTATTTTGAGTTACGCTGGTTTTACACCTATTGCAATCGTATTATCATGACTCGATCGCTTCTACTGTCAAGTCAATAAGAGCTATCACAACGTTGATAATACGTTAGCAACAGGGAAACAATCAGACAATATAGAGTGAGGAGCCATTAATAAAAATTATTAAATGGGACAACCTCACACAAATTTACCCCAGTCCCAACTAAGCTCTAGGATTGTGTTAGGGTACTAGACAACGATAAACATGCTTATATAAAGAAATAAATACTTAAATGCATAGAAAACACCCCAGACTCAGAAACAAATACTCATGCATGCATTACACAGATATTTGCTCTGAGCGGGAATCGAACCCGGGACCGCTAGCTTCGTAGGCAGGGTCTCTACCAACTAAGCCAGCCACGTCACCAATAGAGTGGCTGAAATATTGATTAACTTTAAGAATTTAATTAAACAAAGTTGCTATTCTTTTATTTCGTTATAATTGAGATTCAGACAAGGAATTTGATACTGTTGCAGAGAAACAAGTCATAACATGTTAAAACGAGTTGTCCCTGCTTGTTTAACTTTGGCTCGGCGCGTAGGAATGTGGCTACGTAAAGAGTTGCTGACGCGGCGTGCGCGCAATTCGACTTTATCTTCTTAGTGTATGACCCAAGTTAAATAATAAAAAAATAATGTCGGTTTGTAGTTCCGCTACAATACTGTTGCAGAGGAAACAAATCATGACATGTTATAACGTGTTATCTCTGTTTATTTAACTTTGGTTGCACGTAAAATAAGTTCCACATTCTATATGAACATCATTTATTAAAATAAGGTTGATAATAATATTAAACTTAATAAGGTGAAAGTACAACAATAATAATTAAATAGCAGGCAGACTTCTTATAAACCATTGTCTTTACTAATTTACACTTAATGAGACAAAAAATAACATATTTATAACGCCAAATTATTTATAAATAAACATAAATTAAAGAAATTTATGATAAAATTAAAACAACGCTACATTAATTACATTACGGAAGAAAAATAATAATAATTACTATTTTTCTTCCTTAATTCAAACTTCGTTGACAATAACTTATATTAATTGGCTCTACAAAGTAAGTAAATAACAATATAATTGGCATAAATTGATTTTATAATTCAGAACTATAATATAAAATAAACATGGAGATATAATAGAAATAAGTCACAATTATACATATATAACTAACACC
>CASGFW010000139.1:0-63214 GCA_949316455.1 Acleris holmiana | reverse complement strand
GATCGACATGCCTATGGGACTCCCTGCCTATGTTATCATAAACTGCATAATCCGTTGTTCCCTCTCTCTGCGTGATTTGCCCCGGTACCCACCTAGCGTCGCCCTGGTATTGACGCACCCACACTTGCTCCCCTGGCTGGAAGGATCGGTTTACGCCTGGTGTCCCCGTTCCCTGTTTCTTTTGTGCCTCACGTACCTTTTTCTCACAATCAGGTCTAAGAGCATCTAGTTTTGTACGTAACTGTCTACCTAACATTAACGCAGAGGGACTTTCTCCTGTCGTACAGTGGGCCGTACTATGATAGTTTAGCAAAAATGTATTGATAGCAGTATTTATACTTAATTTTTGTTTTACCGCTTTTTTAATCACTTTTTTAATCGTACGAACGGCGTTTTCCGCCGCACCATTAGATGCTGGGTGATAAGGTGCGGAAAACAAATGCTCAATACCATTAATTGACAAATATTCCAACAGTTCCTTGCTGGTAAATGGTGGTCCATTATCCGATACTATTTGTCTCGGGAGACCCCAGCGAGCAAATGCCTCACCTAGTTTTTCAATAGTAATATTAGCCGATGTACTAGACACTGGAAACACCTCCAGCCATTTTGTGCGAGCGTCTACCAAAATTAGATACATTTTACCATAAATAGGCCCTAAGTGGTCGGCGTGAATCCTAGACCATGGTTTTGCAGGGAATGGCCATGTGGATGGTACGTGCCGTGGCGGCGCGTCGGCCTCTGCCGCGCACACCGCACACTCACGACACAACCCTTCTACGGCCTCGTCAATACCTGGCCACCATACGTAACTCCTCGCAAAAGCCTTGGTCTTAACTATTCCCATGTGGCTTTCATGTAATATTGCCAAGACCCTTCCGCGGCAGCCTTCCGGTACGACGACGCGGTGCCCCCACATCACACATCCTAATTCTTCATATAGCTCTGATTTTCTATTATAATATGGTCTTAGACCATTTATTTCTATATCGACTGGCCAACTCGATCTTATATAGCTTAACACACGACATAGAAAAGGATCCCGCTCTGTTTGTTTTTTAATTTCGTGATAATCTAATAGTAATTCATTTTGCGCAAAATGTAAATAAGTTTGTTCCGGCGGCGGGCCATCTAGTGACGTTGCGTTTTTAACTGGAACCGGCAGGCGTGACAGTGCATCCGCGCCATTCGCGTCTGTCCGCACGTATTCTATGTCGTAGGTATATGCCGACAGTCTGATCGCCCACCTCTGTAACCTGCTGGCTACCATCGCCGGAATACCTTGTTTAGGTCCGAATATACTAACTAAGGGTTTATGATCTGTTCTTAACACAAATCGCCTGCCATAAAGAAACTGGTGCAATTTTTCAAAACTAAAAACGATAGCTAAAGCTTCCTTATCGATTTGTGAATAATTGCGTTCCGCGTCATTAAGCGAGCGCGAGACATACGCGACCGGCCGCTCGCGCTGCTCCCCGGGCCGCGCGCCCTCGCCGGGCTGCGTCAACACTCCGCTGATCCCTCGGGAACTGGCGTCCGTCGTCAGTATCAAAGGCTTGTTTAGATCGTAATGCATCAATACCTCGGAGCTAACTAGGACTTGTTTTATTGTTTTAAAAGCCCTTTCACATTCCTTACTCCATTGCCACTCCGTGCCCTTCCTAAGCAAATCATACAAGGGTGACAAGATTGTGCTCAACTTGGCCACAAATCTAGCATAGAAATTGACTAATCCTAAGAATGATTTTACCTCTGTTATATTTTGTGGTCGTGGAATTTTAACAATTGCCTCAATCTTGCCCGGATCTACCTTAATTCCATCTTTTGAAATGATGTATCCTAAATACCGTACCTCTTCAGTAAGGAAAGAACATTTAGCTTTTTTTAATTTCATACCATGACTATGTAATCTTTGTAACACTTTTTCTAATGTTATCAAGTGTGATGCAACGTCTGATGAGCCTATCAAGATATCATCCAAAAACACTTCTACTTGGGGTATATCTTGCAGTAAATTAGACATGATTCGTTGAAAAATTCCAGGGCTAGACGATAGGCCATAAACCAACCTATTATACCTAAATAACCCTTTGTGAGTGTTAATGACTGTATACTGTTTTGAATCATCTAACTCTACCTGATTATATGCTTGCGTCAAATCTATTTTGGAAAAAACACGAGCCCCGTTTAGCCTTACTAACAGATCATCTATCTTGGGAAGTGGGTATCTATCGATCAGCAAATTCGGATTCAGGGTTACTTTATAATCTGCACATATTCTTAAACCACCATCGGCTTTACGTACCGGCACAAGCGGTGTGGCCCATTCCGAGGTGTCAACAGGTTCAATGACCCCACTGCGCAGCATCTCGTTCAGCTCTTGGTCGACCCGGTCGCGCAGAGCGTAGGGTAGCGGCCGCGCGCGACAGAACACCGGCACCGCCCCGGTCCGTACACGGAGCGTCGCCTTGCCACCCGTGAACCGCCCCAAACCACCATCAAATAGCGCCTTATACCTGTCGAGTAATTTACACAGTTCTTCATTACTAACTGATTGAGAATGCAATACCGGTACCTGAATTCCTAACTCTGTTAACCACTGTCTGCCTAACAATGATGTCGTACCACCATCTATGACAAAAAGTTCTAAGTTTTTTAACCTACTTTCATACTTAACTTCTGGTCTTATGACCCCCAATGGCTCAATTCGACTCCCATCATAAAATTTCAAGGTTAAATCGAACGGTTCAATCGCTCTGTGCCTAAAATGTTTGAAATAAGTTTCTTTACTAATACAAGATACTGCAGATCCCGTATCAATCTCCATGTCCATCACTTTATCGTCTATACACAAAGATATGCTCACCGGTTTGTACCCGTTTAAGCACAGATGATATAAGTCCTCTTCTACGTTGGACTCCGACGTATTCCCCTCATATTCTTCTTGAGTCTCGTATTCCGCCGCCTGGACGTGGTGCAGGGCGCGGCGCGGCCGTCCCGCGCTGCCAGAGCCGCGTGCCCCTGTGCCTGAGCCGCCTCGGCCGGCAGCGCCGCCGCTGTCACCCGCTGCCCATGTTGGACACACTCGCTTCAAATGCCCCATACTTCCACACTTGCTGCACTTGAACTTTCTATAGCGACATCTCGCATCACGGTGGCCTTCCCGTCCACATACTGCACACATTATTCCATTATTCCGTATATTAGCGGTGCTAACGTTGTTTTGTCTGTTATCTATTTGCATATTTTTATTTCCACCACGTGGCTGGGACGACGTGAATGAATTTACCGACAGTTCTTTCGTACCGTTTATCTCGCTCCCACTCGGTCGTTCCACTATCGCTGCGTCTCGCTCTGCCGCTTCCAAAGAGAGCGCGAGACTTACCGCTGCCGAATAGGTTAGGTTTTTCTCTGCAAAAAGGCGCTGTCGAATGGTTTCGTTTGTTAGCCCACACGTAAATTGATCTCGGAGATTTTCTTCTAAAGACGAAACAAACTCGCAGTGCCTCGACATTTTTTTTTAGTTCCGAGATATACTGAGCCACTGATTCATCATCGCGCTGCCGCCTTAGTCGAAAACGATACCTCTCAGCCATAAATGACGGCTTGGGCTCAATATGATTTCGCATCGCTTCTATAACTTCCGCGTAGGTCTTCTCCGAAGGTTTTTTAGGGCTGGTTAAATTACTTAATAATTCATATGCTTCTTCGCCTATGACCGCTATAAGCGTAGGTAATTGCACCTCTTCTTTAATATCATTTGCCTTAAAATACATATCCAAGCGCTCCACGTATAAACTCCAATTTGCCGAAGACACTTTAAATTCTCCAATTTTCCCGACCGCCATTTTGCTTTGTCACTAACCTAGACTAGATCACAACCGCACCACCAATCATTCCGTAAATAGGCAACTTAGGTAACTATTTTTAACACTTTTGCGTTTTTAATGTAGAATAATATGATTGCCTTAGTAAGTAGCACAAATAGTCCAATTTAAATCCTCGATCGCCAGTGTAGTGTTTGCAACAAATAAAATAACACGTCCGTTCTGTAGCAGGTTTATTACGAGACTAAGGGCACGCACACATACATACATTACAGGAACGTCGTGAAGTGACGGGGCATACATAAGGTAAGGTTGGGCAAGGGAGTCAACGGGGCAATTGCGACAAACCATATGTTTTTAGGAGATATTGTTGGTTTGATATGCCCTGTAGACATATTTGCCGCAACTAACTGAAATACGTCTGCAGGGCAAGTGCATCAAACCAACAATATCTCCTAAAATCATATGGTTTGTCGCAATTGCCCCGTTGACGCAGTTGCCCCGTCTAACCTTATCATAGTTAAAAGTTATTTCAAGGAAAAAAAATGGGTTTCGGTCTGCGGGAAACTATTTTGAACCCGCAGTGCATCGTCGCGACCGCCCGCCGGCATGCGTCTACAAGCCGAAAACCTTAATGCTATGTTCACATGCGCGCGTTCAACTCGACATTCAACGTGCACATTCACATTCCGAGCGTGTAAGGGAATCTTACAGCTCGGGAATCTGAATGTGCACGTTGAATGTCGAGTTGAACGCGCGCATGTGAACATAGCATAAGACGTAGAGATGGGTAACTCAGGAGAGATAGATAAAAAAGATATGTATCAATCCGTTCTCATCAATCACTCCTTGTATCTTTTCACATCCGAATGTATCAGTGTATCTTTATAACTCATTCACTCACGGCGTAATTTTCTTTCTATCTGTGTCGCTTCGCTCGGCTCGGCCGCTACGGCCGGCCACGCCAAGGTTACGCGAACTGACGTCTTTTTCGCACCTCACTATTTGGTATGTTGTGTTGCACTTTTGCAAGACTGAGAGGTCGGATGGAGAGAGTGGGTGAACTGGATGGGTTGCTATGCCGTATGACCATTATAAATTGACATACGTCGGCACAAAAAGGTAAATTGATAACTCTATTACTGGTGTGTAGGGCTTAAAGTCGTTCAGCAGTATGTGAACATTTAAGTTTTATACTGGTTCTATTTATTGGATTGAGTTGAGCTAAGCGAGCCACGCTGAGAGAGTGAGCGGTGCAGGCAATAGCTGCGGCTCGTGCGGTCGAGCGTGAGCTACTGAAGTACTGATACATAGGGATATAAAGATACAAAAGAGTGATACATATCCCAATGATCGAAAGATACATTTCAATCTTTTCTTTTAAGTGATACATTTTGCCCATCTCTAATAAGACGGTTGCCTGGCTACCTTACATGCGGGTTGTAACGGAACGTTTAGCGACATCTATTGCGTACATGTGAAACTACCACACTTTTTCGATAATATGTAGTGCAAACTGGAACGTGACCGTAAGGGTGACAGTTCTCAGTTTTGACGTCTGTCAACTAACACTCAACGTAAAGCGTCTGCGATGGCTGGCGAGACCAATTTATTTTCTAAACTGAATCGGAGTAGATCGGAGGTTTTCCGTCCTCCATGAGTTTGTTATACTCAAATTTGGAGCAGCCACTATATATATCTTTTCTGTATACTCCTTGATTGAGCTAGCCTGTGCTATATACTGAGAGGAACATCCTCCTACTCAGAGATGGGCAAAATGTAATCGACTAACGATTAACGATTAAGATTACAAGAATTAATTGCGACGGACGATTGAAAACGACGATTGATCAATCTTAGTTGTATAGACTGCAACTAATTTAGTTGCAACTAAATTAGTTGCCGATTGATTTCAAACAAATAAATTTTGTAATCGACTAATTAGTTAGACTAATTTCTCGCGACTAATGTTAGAAGCAAATTGAATAGAAAACCTCGGTATGGCTATGTTGACAGATTAATTAGGACATCTTAACGGATGTTTAAAAATAAAATAGTCATGTATTACTTACGATATAAATCTAAGGAGTGAAATCTCTGTACTAACACGTAATAACCATCCAGTATTTATTATTTATTGTTTTAGTATTATATTTCCGTAATAAGTAATAAGCACCTAGAATCTAAAATAATTCATGACAACATTTTCAATACGAGTATATAATATAATATCACCTGAAACCTCAAAACATCTATGAGTATGTATTTATGAAGAATATGAAGTATGAGCATTACATTGAATAGCGGCTGATCGACCAATTCGCTACCTGTCCAGTGTCCAATATATTGGCAATAGTGGTAATAAATAAAATATGTATGTTAATTGATATATTTGAATGTAGAATGACGCAAGGAAAATGTAAAGTAATTAACTCTGAGAGTTCTTTACAAAGAGGTTTAAATATTTTTAATGACCACACGTTGAAAACAAAATAGACCGCGTAGATAATAAACAACATGCAGATGTGTCATTAAATAGAACGTGTAGTTTTTAGAAGATGCGTCGGCACTTACATCAAAATTAAACAAACAACTTCCAGATAAGTAGGATTATTGTTTTGTCACCGCGGGACACTAAAAAGATTTTTACTATTGACAGCAAAATATTGTCAATTTCTGTCTAAGATTTACTCAGTATCGTATAATTCAAAGTATTAATAATGCACAAACATACATTATTGTTTGCGACTTGAAAACACTGCAGTTTTTCGCTATTTGTCGTTACCAATATATCGTTATA
This sequence comes from Acleris holmiana, assembly GCA_949316455.1. Classification (NCBI taxonomy): domain Eukaryota; kingdom Metazoa; phylum Arthropoda; class Insecta; order Lepidoptera; family Tortricidae; genus Acleris; species Acleris holmiana. The sequence goes on along the minus strand of CASGFW010000139.1, from coordinate 56,587 downwards.
AATGTTATAATATTATGGGCTCACAATATTGCCTTGTCGTCATTCAAGCATTTCAAATTATACGTGTATCGTGTATACATAATTTTAGCTCAATCGGTTCGGTTGAAGATATCTGCTTCAAAATAAGTCGCAAAATTCAACCCAAACTAACATAGTTACAACATACGAGTACCTCCAATGTTACATACATACCTTCTTGTAGTTACATATTGCAAGATAAAAAATGCAAAAAACGGGTGACTACGTAGTTTTACTATAGATTTAATCGTGAAATTTAGTCGATTGAAACTAAAAATAATTTAGTTGTTAGTCGAACATTCTCACAACTAATTTAATTGCAACTAAATTTATCGCGATTAAAAAATGACGATTGATATTTTCAATCGATTGATTAGTTAACTAAAAAATTAATCGATTAGTGCCCATCTCTGCTCCTACTAACAATCAAGCGTTACAGGGTAAGGCATCCAATCCCGCAAGGAGCGGAATCCGCGGGATTAGCAAGTAGTATACCAACGTCGGTGTCCTCCCTCAAGCGCTGGCTGACGCTTCGGCTCGTAGCCGTTAATTATAGTGGTTGTTAATTAAATTATCGTCGTCTTACTTACTCGAACTGGTATCTGCATATTTTTTGCTGTTGGTTAACTTATTGCCTCGAAGTAGGTATCTATATATAAAAATCAATTGCTGTTCGTTTGTCTCGCTAAAACTCGAGAACGGCTGGGCCGATTTGGCTGATTTTGGTTTTAAAATGTTTGTCATAGTCCAGGGAAGGTTTAAAAGGTGCGAAAATAATTGAAATATCCACCGGGAAAGTCAGAAATTTGCAGCGGGGCGAAGCCGCTGGCGGCCGCTAGTTAATGAATAAAAATTAAATTACCAACAGCAAAAAAAATAACAGATACGAGTATGAGTAAGTAAGACGATATTTATGTTTAATATTGTTTCTTATTAAAAGTAACAAATGCATACCTTTCGATTTACTCCACATACATACATAACATCACGCCTTCATTCCCAGAGTGGGGTAGGTAGAGTTACATAAATACCAACAACTCTAAAAAGACTTCTTTATAAATCTGTAACCACATTTTGCACAAACGGCTAAGATTAATTAGTGACAGGTTGCAAGCCCATCACCTAACAGTACTACAACGTCTACAACCCTTAGTCGCCTCCTACGACATCCACAGGAAGACATGGAGTGGCACAATTCTAACCCGGCAACCACATGGGGGTACATTTTTATTTTAACTTTTAAGCATCTTTTTACCCTACACAATAGGCAGCTCACACTTGCGAGCCCGAAAATAGGTACCGCAAATACATGCGGGATTGGATGCCCTACACTACAGACTAGTACCTAAGCCGCACAGAATAACTCCACCCCCTCTCCGTTGGAATCAACGTGTTTTGGACGTGCGTTGAACGCCAACAGAGCGGCGCCGGCGCATGTCAGAATCGTCGCGACCGGAAAGCCCACGTGCTGACCCGCATGATCCCACGCACCTTTCCACGCGAAACCAATGCCGAGCGATATAATTGCCGGTGTTATTGTCGAATAGCAGAATCAATATCTTGCACTAGCCTACTACCTAATAAATGCGAAAGTTTCTGTGTTAATCTATTATTACCTTCACGATGCAACGGCTGGACGTATTTGGATGCAATTTGGAATGGAGAGAGCTTATACTCTGGATTCGGATATAGGATATTTCATCCTCGGGGCTGAGATTCTAGCACTAGTGCTATCTTATGGCCAACGTTACGATTGCTTATTTACTTGATAGTAATGGTCGGTATCAAAAGCAATATGGCTTCACCTACTATAATAAAGCGCCAATAATACTAAGGAATAAGGACAGATATCCCGTGTGGTTGCCGGGTTAGAATAGTGCCACTCCATGTCTTCCCGTGGATGTCGTAAGAGGCCACTAAGGGAATAAGGGCTTGTAGTACTGTTAGGCGATGGGCTTGCAACCTGTCACTAATACACTAGTAAACTTCTTGGCCTGATTGTGTAAAATGTATGTAGTTACAGAATTACAACCAAGTATTTTAAGGTTGTTGGTATTTCTGTAGCTTTGCCTACCCCACTCTGGGAATGAAGGCGTGATGTATGTATGTATGTATGTAAGGACAGATATTATCGCAGCAAAATTAAATGTTTCCGTTCCCGACAAATTAAAGTTTAAGTTTTTTGTGTGGTCTCGTTAATGGTTGTAATTTGCCGGTAATCGAAATAACATCGATCAATCGAACCGTCATTTAGCGTCGACGAATTAATTGGCAATGGCGACACTAAATACCAATAAAAAATGGCTTAACGCTTGATTAAGCTTGGATTACCGCAAACGAAGAATAAATGGCAGATTAAAGAATAAGGTGAAATATTTGTTGTAGTTACAAATCGCATAGCTGGTACGTCGCAGAACATGATATTTCCAAATAGTGGAGTTAGTGGAGTTAGACACTGTCTAATTGATTGACATTGTGTCTTGCATACATAACATAACATCACGCCTTCATTCCCAGAGTGGGGTAGGCAGAGCTACAGAAATACCAACAACTCTAAAAAAAATGTTTATAATTCTGTAACCTCATTTTGCACAATTAGGCTGAGATGTTTACTAGTGTATTAGTGACAGGTTGCAAACCTGTCGCCTAACAGTACTACAAGCCCTTATTCCCTTAGTCGCCTCTTACGACATCCACGGGCAGACATGGAGTGGCACTATTCTAAACCGGCCGGCAGTCTTGCTAATACATAATTATGTTTTGCGAATATCATGTTTTGCAAATATGATATTGACAAACCTAATGTATCGCAAGGCTATAACAGTTCTTACTACCAATAAGGTTAGACGAGATGCGTAACGTAAGTAAATGATTTTCGAAAATTGTCTAATGTATGTAATTGACGTAAGTATTCGGACGCAACCGTCCGGCGTGCGTCGACCCCATAAATGTTCGATAACGATAAGAGTTCTCGCGAAGCATCATGTCTTGAGCCATAGCTTAGGGCCTACTCGGTGAAACCATATTGCCTTTGACAAGTTTTATTAATTACACACATACACAGATACACGATAAACTTATAACCATCTTGCTTTTTTAGTCGAGGGTTAAAATCACTTTCCTAATAGAATAGCGCTAGCCTATATTTGCCAATATTCCTTTGGCAAGTGGCCAAGCAGTCTGGTGCAGACATTGTCTGCGGGTCCCACAGAGAGAGCTTCAACGATCTAACCTCTTGAACGCCCCGTTTTTTAGGGTTCCGGGAAACTGGGAACCCTTATAGTTTCGTCATGTATGTCCGTCCGTCCGTCCATAGCCTAGCTCAGAGACTCTTCGTACTTACTAGACAGCTGTAATTTGACATGAATATACATGTTACTCACGACAACAAAATGGTAAAATAAAATCAGGAAAAAAATGATTTTTAGTGTGACGTGGGGATGTATTGTTTTTTTCTCGCCTACCCTAGTGCGGGGTGTCGTTGGATAGGTCTGTCAAAAATATTACGGGTTTCTGAAAACAATTTCGATTAAGCGATCCGTTTTGTTAGAGTCAAGTGTCCCATTGACGACCTATAAAAAATATGTTTGCTGGCCAATTTGAACATTGGTTAAATTAGCAATCAAATACTGTCGAAGTTACTCTCTGGTTCAAGAACTTATATGAACAAAAGACGAGTGGGCGGTTTTATGTGCGGGTGAGTGTAGTATGTGCATTATTAGATACTCTGCCGATTTCACCCTTTCACGGTGGGTGACGTCTATAGACGTCAAGCAGTATCGCTAATTGATATCTATTACGGTACAGTACTCGAAAGCGTTAGGGTTAAAGCAGTGGCGTAACTATAAGTACCATCTGAGGCCCGTGGCAAATTATTTAGATGGGGCCCTAGACCATAGCTACAAAAGTCGGGGCCTTCTCGGGTCGAGGGCCCGTGGCATTTTGCCAGCCCTGCCACCCTATAAGATACTTTACTGCTTCCCTGAGCTTTTAAACCGTTATAGATAGCGGGTTGATTATCGTGTTAGTGTTATTACGGTAAATTTACTAACATTTTTAGGGTTCCGTAGTCAAACTAGGAACCGCTATAGTTTCGCCATGTCCGTCCGTCCTCAGCCTAGCGCAGAGACTCTTAATACTAGAAAGCTGTAATTTGGCATGAATATGCATTTAAGTCACACCAACAAAGTGGTTCAATAAAATGTAAAAAAAAATATTGAAAAAGACATGGGGGATGTATTTTTTTTTGTCTACTCCATAGTGTGGTTTCGGAACCCTACACCGAGCATGGTCCGTAATGCTCTAGCCCGGTTTTTTTTTAAGAAAGTAAAGTAATGAGGTCCATACAAGAAACGTTTGTTTTCAAGATTTTTGTTATTGATGTATCGTGAAAACCGCAAATCATAAAATAAAAGCCTCAAAGGTAGGTATGATTATAGTACAAAATCAGAAGAAAGATAACAAATACTTACAAATGGTCAGAAATCGGAATTATAACCTACTGTGCCACGCACTTGACAGGTTTTTTTGGTGTCCACTTTGCAATTACATTGTATTGCGTTATTTTTCTGCATTTAGCCTTCTATTAGCGAAGCCCCACCCACGTGCTGTCCAAACGATAGTACCATGATGGATCACCTGCCTGTGCGCAGACAAAACAACGAATCGCACTGGATTGAGCGTGTCAGTGACAGTCTTTTGTTTGTGGCATGACGAATGTGCCGCCTGCTTGAAATAGATCAATTCTCTATGGCTCGAGGACTGTATGACGTTTTTGAAAGCGGCCTACCTATTACGTATAAAATATGTGTTTGTGATTTCGATAAGCTTTCTAGCGATTGGCATGAAAGTATGAGCTATAAGTTCGTTCAGGTAGGTTATTATGACATAGCTAAGCAATTAATTTACGGTGAGCGTAAAGAACAGACCTATAGCAGATAACTGCTATAGGTCTGTTCTTTACGCTAAAAGGACAGAGCTTTATAAAAAGCTCTGTCCTTTTCTCTCAGCGTTAACTGAACTGCATAGCTGCATGCATAGTTAAACCGCGGACAGACGGACATGGCGAAACTATAAGGATTTCTTGTTGACTGGGTTCCATAGAACCCTAAAAGAGCAAGCTTTATAGATTTAATACTTATTTTGTACTTTTTGCCTTGACCACTTACGGCCGAAACCTATATTCAAACCGCGGATAGATATGGCTTACTTCGGTTTGAAATTTGACATTTGCTCATACAAAATGTGTCAAATTTTAATCCGAAGTAAGGCTATCTGTCCACGGTTTGAATATAGGGTTCGGCCGTTAGTGTCTTTTGGTAACTAATTATCTAATTGCCTATGACATAATATTATGACATAGTTGACAAAAAAACTACTGTTTAATAACTATATATCCATTCAAAATTGGCAACAGAAACCTTTTTAAAAGGTGTCCTGTAAAAATCGTGCTTGTAGAGATATGAAAAGTAAAGTAAGTAAAAATGCAAATATTAAAAATCGAAAAAAAAAACTTAAATGAAAGCGCATATAACGAATTTAAAAGGAAATCTATCACGACATCATTTGCTCTTGAGATACAGGCGATTAAAGTGTTTATACCTACTACAATCATCTAAGAGGGCACCAAATGACTAAATAAAAAATTTGTTACTAAGTACTTATTGATTTTTATGTTCGTAGTACTTGGGGGTGATTCTCTCAACACAGCGCTGCGTCGATGTCGAAGGTGAAGTTTTATCCGGCAAGTTTAAGAAGTCTTCTCAATTAGGCAGCTTTGTACGACACTGAAATCAACTCACCTGCCTGCTGCCTAATTGAGAAGGCACGCGTTAAAATGTGTTTTGTACGCTCCGACGGGACTTTTTAAACTTGCCGGATAAAACTTCACCTTTGAGATCGACGCAACGCTGTGTTGAGAGAATCATCCCCCTTAACGGCTTCAGAACCCTACACTGAGCATGGTCCGACATGCTTTTGCCCGGTTTTAATCTGTGGCACTAGTCCAAAACGGGCGTAGCTAACCGTGATAATTACCCCTGTTTTTGTATTATTTAAAAGTACGACCACGACGACGACGACGTTGATTGTTGTCCTTGTAGAAAGTTCCTGTTCTGTGTTAAGTTTTGTTATATGTTTTGTTTTATAAATTATAATATCGTGATGTAATGCAGTGTACCCTTAAGGCTTAAGCATTCACACATTGAGAGGGAGGTGCAGGCTGAAAACCAGCGCTGTGTAGACCCCGTCTCACAGCACACGCTGAGTTCTGAACCTTTTGCCGTGGCATCTATGAGACTTGTTGTAGTTAATACTTTATATTTTATCTTACTTTAAATAATAATCTGTACAACTACTGTGTTATGGCAATTATAATATTCAACAATTTGTTATAGCCGAATAATAAAGAGATTTTTTTAGCAATATCTTTTCGTTAAATTCCTGTATTCAATTTCTTCATACAATTACTCCAGCGGTTAAGAAAAAAGCATAGCAGACAGTCACCGTTCCCATTTATAAAAGTTTGAATACTAAAGAGATTGATATCTGTATTATGTAGAATAAGGTCTGTTCCAACAATTCAAACGCGATCTTAGATTTGGGCGACCTTGGCACAGTTCGCTGGAGATAAGATGGATGCTGCATGATTAAACGTCTTTCTCTTCAACTTTTGTGTTGAAATGGGTTTCGATGTGTAGAAATAGGTTGTCGCAGGCTTTTTGACCGATTTGATTTGATTTGACCAGAGCAAAAATAACTCCCAACACTGCCTTTCTCTTTTGGATAGCATCATAGGCCATTGATAAATCGTATGAACGATTTTTTTACCTTAATGAAGTTGTTACGAGCTCCAGACCGGGATGTTAAGGTTGTGACTGAGTAGGTTTAAGCGAAGAGTAACGCTACCTCATTTTGTATGGAAGTTTTCAGCCTACGGTGAATCCAATTAACAAAAAAACTAAATCAAATCATTTATTCAGTAAATTGGCCACATGAACCTACTAGCGCTTCGAACAAGACAATGATTGCAGAGAAGAAGCGCCGCAAGAAACTCCATTGTCAAGATCGAAAATGCGTCTTCAACCCTGAGGACCAAGAAAATACTACTTGTCATGTCATGACCCACAGCTTTCATCAAAATGCAACTGCCGGTGGAATAAGCGGGTGAGATTGTGGTAGCCACAGACGTACTTACTATCAGATATATTATGTCTGTTGTGGTAGCTCTTCGGTATTGGAAACAAATGGCCTATTAGTTCGCGGAACATTTCTCGTCGCCCACATACATAGAGCATCAATGCATGTTGCAACGATCAGAATTGCAAAGCGACAGAGCTGACACATCCGTGGGTGGTGGGCCTTTAGCGTGGTGAGAATTATTTATTCGGTAAATCTGGGCAGAGCCAAATATGTGGAATAACTTCGTGGGGTTTTGGAATTTGGAAGGTGAAAATATAGAAAAAACTTCAACAAGGTAACCCATTGTGTCATCGAATTTCACTTCGACTGTATAGTTTCATGGATTTTCATTTCATCAAACGCCATTTTCTAATGAAGCTATGATGTTTTCAGGATCTGTTGAATATTAATTACGAAGGTTTTAGGTTAGGTTAGACCTGTGACTACCAAAAAAGAATTGCTCTGCGAGAAATGCCTTTCAATGAAATAACAAGTCTAAAAAAGCAAGTTTTTAAACCAGCCTGCATGTTTTGATATTGTATATAAAACTTTTTGGTGCCGCTTTATGGTTTTTGTTTTAATGTAGGTACCCAGTGACACTTGCGACGTATAGAAGGATCTTACTAATCCTCGCTTGTTGAAATCTGCCCATTCATTCAGCCTCTACGAGGAAACATACATAGAGGTCAAACACATTACCCACCTTTTGGTCTTTGCCGCGGTCGGGTAAAAATTCTGCGTAATCATACATTTCTTGAAACGTGTTAAGCAAGCTGCTTAAAAAAGCTACAAAAAATTCTGTATTGACTAGGCAAAGACATCAGTTGCATAAATGTTAGTAGTAGTATGAAACCGTTGCGCACACGCAGTCATTGAGGCAGGCTTATCACACCCACTTGCGCGTAAGGCGGTGGCCCGCGGTGCGCTGAGCGGGCTGAAGCTCGCGCCGTGCTCCGCTCGAGACTGGCCTCTGATGCTGGCCCCCTCTTTGCACAACTAGACTTAACCACTGTGTTGTCCCAGCTTGGATCACCTGACGCCATGCTTTTAGAAAGATACCGCGGGGGACCGCTAAGTAAATGAAATAATATAAAATACCCCAGCTACTTAGCGGTCCCCGACGTGTCAGTTAGTGTGGTGTTTTGTTAACTACCTACTTATCAAACAATCAGCCCTTACGACGCGACGACGCTTGGATCAAAATATTAAACTAATACCTGCTTATAATAAATCTAATATCAATACTTATTATTGATGAATTTGTGTTCCAGTTATTTCTCTATCCAATGTTGTCTTGAAGACGCTATTTAGCGGTAAGACCGCCTGTTAGTATACGTATGATTTAAATGTACTGTTCCGTGTTCTGTTTTTTTTTTGGTGGTCTCTAAAGAGTATTTGTATTTGTATTTTTTACTTTTTAGAGGGTTTTTACAGACTGTTTTGAGTCGGGGGTTTTTTGGTTGTTAAATTCGCATACCGAAACACATCAATGCAAACCGGAGGGTTAGATGGTGCTAGCCGAACGAGAACAAGATCATTTCACAACAAAATTTCAAGATTATTTTACGTTGTATCTTATGTGCCTAGGTACCTGCCTACTAACCACGACACTTTATCGTAAGCCGCAAATAATACACAAACCTACACCGAAACTTCTAGAAATGTCAACAGGCCTACTTGATATTTAAAGTAAAGGTTCCTTGCTATGCATGTTACTGTCGGACATTTTTGCAGAAGTTTACTTGCATGGAAATGAATCCTTATGTATGACGGTTGCATGCAATTGCTCAAAGTAGTATAAATAAATTGACTTAGTCTCAAACTGCTCTAGGCTCTTGAAAAAATAGAAAAGTAAATACTGATATACAACATCCAAGACTCAGAAAGAAATATTCGCATTCATCACACAAATATTTGCCCTGGCCGGGATTCGAACCTGGGACCGCTAGCTTCGTAGGCCGGGTCACCACTATCAACTAGGCTACGCAACGTCACCGTATTTTACGTGTCGGTGTGGTCGCTCCCTAAACAGTAAGCTTCAAATGACAAACGATAAAAGTACCGCTAAGACATACGCCTTATGCCTAACACTTTCTATTATGTGACATCACCGGGGCGGCAAGCCCGCCGCTCCGCCTCTGCATGCCCACGGCCTGATCAACGCACCACTCCATTTCGACTCCCGCGCCGGCTCCGTGCACCTCGCAGAGTGACGCGTCCAGTAACGCACGTGATACATAGGCTGTTCTGTTATCAGTGTCGGTGATAACGCAGTCGTTTACCTCTAGAGGCTGTTAACGGTTATTTTTGTGATAGTGATTTGTGAATTTTCAAATTGGGAAACAATTGGATTTTTTGCGGATTAGAGGTACGTCAATAATAATAGGAATTTAATATTATAATTTAGTCATGTACACATATAAGAAAAAATGAATTATTAGCGCTTTTATATTTTTATTTGATTTATGGTGATGATTATTTAAGCCAGAATTTACGGAACAAGTGTAAAGAAGTTGTGATTATATTTGTTTTGTTGAAGTTTGAATTCGTTGTTCTTATCAAATTTAACGGTTTCCTGAATTATTTTTATTACACTTCGTTACTACTTCGATATTAATCATCAAATTTACTACTTCGTTGCCTTTTTGTCCGAGTAATTATAGTAAGTTACTTTGAAGAAATGGCGATTATCTAAGCGATAAGTGGATTGGAATTTGTGATTCACAAATCCCTCGTATTAGATAGCACAAATGTTATTTGTTATTACTCGATTGTGTGGATTTCTAACATAAATGGAAAGTAACTTGAAAGTACCCATCATTTGTTATTGTTAATGTATCCCGGTCTACCTTCCAATTAAGTTATTTAACCAGATCCGTGTGGTTGCCGGGTTAGAATAGTGCCACTCCATATCTTAGAGGCGACTAAGGGAATAAGGGCTTGTAGTACTGTTAGGCGATGGGCTTGCAACCTGTCACTGTGCGCTTCAATAGGCTAAGTAAAGTTTTTTTTTATAAGAGATGTAAACTTTAATGGCCGACAAGCTTGTTGCCAAAATGAAAGTCCGGGGTTAGTTCTGAGGTCGTTAAAAATATTTATTAAAACGCTGATCACATGAAACGCAAGCAAATAGAAAAGATCCGTTAAATTGAATCGTTTGTTTACTTTGATTTGACATGACAATGTCAGATATAGAAGTGACTATCTTTTTCATTAAGTACGAAGGCAACAAATTTGTCGGCCATTAAAATTAACAAATGTCAACTCCATAACTAAAAAAAATATTTCTAAAATATTAGAGGAAATAAAAATAAAAGAGCCTTCATCTTTAGGATGACGACAATCGAAAAAAAAAATTAAATCTCTTCCAAAAACTTTACTTAGCCAATTATTTTAAATCTATTAGAGCGTCCCAAAACCTTCTCCTGTCAGTTCCTTTTCCTTCCTCTAAATTTTGCACAAATCCTTTTACCATCAAGGCGATAAGGTTATGGAATGCTTTGCCTGTGGAGGTACGACGTGCTAAGTCTGTTGCCATTTTTAAAAGCAAGCTAAAGGATCATTTTCTATCACTTCCGTACTTTTTCTATTTTTTCCTTTACTTTTTTCTTTGTTCTATCTCATGCTTCGGCTGTTGTCATTGTTTGGCTGTTTTGAAGGATGTATGTATGTATATATTATATAGATGTATAATTATATGTATTTAGTGTGTATTTATTAAATTATTTACTTTATGTATTTTTATTTAATCTATATATAAATAGTTTCTTGTAGTTGTTTAGTTTGAGTTCTAAACGAATTAGTTAACACCGCCTACCATGAATTTGTGTCCTCAGTTATTTCACTTACAAGGTTGTCTGGAAGACATCGCTATTTAGCGGTAAGACCGCCTGTTGTATACCTATGATTTAAATGTACTGTTTCGTGTTCTATTTTTTTTGTGTTCCATAAAGAATATTTGTATTGTATTATATTGTAATACATTGGTAAACATCTTAGCCTTTAGAGTTGTTGGTATTTCTGTAGCTCTGCCTTCCCCACTGTGTGAATGAAGGCGTGATGTTATGTATGTATGTAACCAGATACGACTTTGCAGCATAAGCATCAATTCGTCCTACTCGTAACTATAGTTGGTGTCAGCTGAAATGGGCCAAGGTGGAAACATTAGTACTTTGCTCACTGCTACTTTGAAAAAGAAAACAAATATGTTTATTACATAACAACTTTAAAAAGAAACAGTGGCTCCGGGGACTAAGCTAGGATACCCTGTGAACAGATCAGTTGACTACAGAATAATAAGAGTATAGAATACAAAAAATAATCAAAAATCAGTATTTGACAGATTCAGTACCAATTTCACCATACGATGAGGACTGTGAAGCAAAAGATTCATACAAAATGCGATAGGGTCATTCTTCTTTTTTACCGACAATTGGGTTATCCCATAATTTTGTAATGTATAGTGATTCAAAAACCATTTCGAGAAAAAGGGTTGTAGAACCATTCCCTGTTATCAGAATATTTTACAAAATTAGTATTAAATAGTTATTTCTAATTTATCATTTGACATTATTTGACCTGTAATTTAGTGACGTCACGATCTTCATTGGTAAGTTGTGTCTAATCTGTGATCAACCATAGTACTGCATATAATATGAGTCCGGAATGCAGTAATAAATAAATAATGTATATCGAATTTTGTCTTATTTATTTAAGTTTTATTTTAACGCTTATTAAAATGAAGACAATTTTTAACTGTATATAAACATGACAAGGTCAGATCTTTAAAAAAATGGTATGATTAAAATACAAGTCCGTTTTGGAACCTCCGCCCGTAGGCTAGTCTGTGGGTGAAATTGTCAAACTCAACGAACTAAAAATAAAATTTCGGTTTGTTTGGTGTGCAACATATAACTACTCGTTTTCTGATTTTCTGCATTTTAACAACATTGCTTCAAATTCTACGGAATCTGACGATCCTGCTACACATATTGACCATCGCCAGATCTTGGATACCGATATTCTTGCTTATAATGACGACCAACGCTGTACTTAAACATTATTAAACTTTGTAAGGGCTGATTCCACTAATCTACCCAAAGTGGTATAGTCAGGATGTTGACATACTTGGGAGACAGCTCCAATCACAACGTAGCTGAAATACGTGGAGCTAAAGCTCTAATGTAAGTATGATTTAGGTATAAGAATATAACGTTCACAATACCATTAATACTTTAGTTTACCTATATTGACATGACTTGACATTGACATTTTACGTGATCTGACAGAAACGCGTACTCTCAAACGAATTCAATAGTTTTAAAGCATTTCTCAAACAAACCAGCTTGTAGTGACGTCATAAAAACATTTTCTTTAAAAATTAAAATAAATTAATATATTGATTTAAATGCAAAAACCGTGAAATTAGTGTCTTCAATTAGTCTATTTTATCGAAAAAAAAATTAAAAACTAGTGGTAATTTTTTTTGGGATAACCCAATTGCCTGTCCTCATTTTACCGTACGTTATCAGTTAGAGTATTGATTATTAATGTTTTAGTGTTTGAATATACGTCCAAACATTTATTCATCGATTAGTACTAAATAATCTTTCACTTTCTCTATCCAGTGTTTTTTTTTATAAGTTTGTTTTTCATAGAATCGCGTGACAGAGTGGTAATACAAAATTTAGTCTCCTCTGAAAACGGCCACTCTGTCACAGTAAATTCTGAAAAACCACCATAAAAAAAAACATTATCGCCACCGAAATAATCATTAATTAGTCCAAATAAAAATGCGTGCAACGTATTTTAAAATCAAAATTTAAAACCATAATTATCAATAGTTGAAAAACGCAATATATAGAAAAATGACGATGTATTGTCGGTAAAAAAGTAGAACGACCCGATAACGTTTTACTAATAACCTACAAATTTCGTAGTTTTTGCAATACATTGCTGGCTTGGAAAATCTAAATCCATTCATTAGTAAACAACAAGTTATTTTCAAAAGTTGTAGAATAAATGTTGTTACGTTTGTGGTGTGGAAACGATTCCTAAATTTATTGCTCCTATTACAGGCAACACCCGGTATACTGCCCACTTCTTTACATACATACATAACATTACGCCTTTATTCCCAGAGTGGGGTAGGCAGAGCTACATAAATACCAATAACTCTATAAAGACTTGTTGATAATTCTGTAACCACATTTTGCACAATCAGGCCAAGAAGCTTAGTGACAGGTTGCAAGCCCATCGCCTAACAGTACTTACAAGCCCTTATTCCCTCGTCGCCTCTTACGACATCCACGGGAAGACATGGAGTGGCACTATTCTAACCCGGCAACCATACAGGGCCCACTTCTTTATTTATCTATAATCACATAGACGTGTTTTTCACTGAGTCTGCACGACCAGCCCTCATTATTATTATTTATTGTTGTGTTTTCTAAGAAACTATTAGTACCTATTGTCTTCAAATCGAAGAATGGTTTATTATTGTATCTGCTTACAAAAAAATACACAATTTATAGGGTAAGTTTATGTCCTAATTTAATATCAATTCCCCTAAGAGTGAGAAACTTAGCAGAGCAAACCGCCTTCAAAGAGCAAGAAATAAATTCTTTTAAAATAATAGGGAATAAGTTGAAGTCAATCCAACTGAATTCGGCTTTCGGTTAAAATATAGTGGGACGCCGTTTTTTTACATAATAATGATGCGTTGAGTTCAAGAACGTGTAGTTTAGACAATCACCTACCTGAAAACGCAACGATTAGACCTTGGACAGGCGATAGTGATCGGGGAACAGCGGCGCGTAGATGATTAATACGCAACTGACAGACGGACCTGTTGGATGCTAGAGGTTACGTTCTCCGGTCAAATCTATCATCTATCCTGATATAATGAATGTAGTTTGTTTGTACCGTTAAACTGTTGAGCCACTGTAGAACCTCGTCGCAAAAAGTTGATTGTTAATTTTGACGTAATTTCCTTGTGATGAAGTTGTTGACTATACGAATGAGATAACGAGTGTATTACTGGGCCTCTATTCACATGTTAAAAGATTAGATAAAAATATTGCATTTGACGTGTTTTATTACTGTTTTAATACGCCATTACTGTCAAGTAAGTAAATAATTTGACAAAACGTTGACAATACAGATACACGTCAAAGGCAATATCGTTTTTTAGGGTTCCATCGTCAAACTACGTTACCGTCCGCCACGTCCGTCCGTCCGTCGGAGACTCTTATTACTAGAAAGCTTTAATTTGGCATGAATATACATATTAGTCACGCCAAGACAACGTTAAAAAAAAAAAAACTAGTCTACCCCATAGTGTGGGGTGTCGTTGGATAGGTCTTTCTTACTTACTTAAACTTAAATGAAAGCGTATACATAAGGAAAACTATCACGACTAAGTAGACATTATTGGTTCTTGAGATACAGGCGATTAAAGTGTTACCTACTAAAATCATCTAATTTTACAAGTAATAACTCTGGTGACGACCAAATGACTTTAAATGGTAAATTTGTTAGGTATTACTTGTTAAATTTATGTTTGTAGTACAACGGCTTTGGAACCCTACACTGAGCATGGTCCGACAAGCTCTTGCCCGGTTTTACCTTGTAGAATCTCAGCCCGTTTGCGTGTTTATAATGTCACCTCGGAATGGACTAAAATTTTCGGATCGATCGCGACATGACAAAGCACTTGAAGATCTTTATTTAATCTATGAAATTGACCAAAAATATAAAAGAGAATGTGTTGTATTGTAATTGAATCCCCAAGTAAATAAATAAACCCCTAACTAATGTAAGTAATGTAACTTCACCTATGTGCTCTAAGTATTTATATCTACACATTTATAGAAAAAGTAATTTAACTTTACCCTATGTGGTTGACGTGGATGCCATAAGAGGCGACTAAGGGAATAAGGGCTTGTAGTACTGTTAGGCGATGGGCTTGCAACTAATACACTAGTAAACTTCTTGGCCTGATTGTGCAAAAGTGGTTACAGTATTATAAACAAGTCTTTTCTGCCTACCCCACTATATGGGAATGAAGGCGTGATGTTATGTATGTACGAACTTTAACTTTGTTACTTATGGTTATGGTGTGGTGGAGGATGAAAAGGACAAACGAGCACACAAAACCGATAGTATGTGGGTTCCAGGCTCATAGAAATATGCAATCATATCTGAAGCGAACGCGTTACCAACCCACAATTTTACAATTGGCCAATTCCACTTATCTTCCCACACAACACAACAATGCGACCTACAGCTTGCCAACAGAGGGTTAAATGGTGGTGGCGATCCGAACTCTGCACAAGTTCCACCACCACTAAACACCGCTTCAATTCCTTGATGCTTTCGGTATAATAAGCTCATTAGCTGTTTACGGGAGTTTACATCATTTGCAAATGTTAGGACATTTTGTAATTATCTTAAAGTATAGGTACTTACGTTTTTTCTCCCCTTAAACGTTAGCCGATTTTAACGATTTTGATGTGAAACATCTATAGCCGAGGCATGAAACTGATCGTTGGCGTGGCGACGCTTGCCGTGGCGACGCGTCGCCACGCTATATAAAAGAATGGAGTTGTCGTAATTATAATTAAATTTGTAAATTTTGATGTGAAACATCTATAGCCGAGGTATGAAACTGATCGTTGGCGTGGCGACGCGTCGCCACGCTATATAAAAGAATGGAGTTGTCGTAATTATAATTAAATTTGTAAATTTTGATGTGAAACATCTATAGCCGAGGTATGAAACTGATCGTTGGCGTGGCGACGCTTGTCGTGGCGACGCGTCGCCACGCTTTATATAGCGTGGAATGGAGTTGTCGTAATTATAATAATATTTGTAATTTTTTTATTTTGTATTTTGTTTTTAATAAAAATGCATAATTTTGTAATAAATAATTATTATTTTATGAAAAATATTTATAATGCTTTATCATTTCATTGTGTCATATATAATTACTGTCGTAAAATGTTCTGCTATGCATATAACTTGTACAAAGTAATTTCGATGTTTCACATCTGCCAGGCGTCCCGAGACGGCTCACAATTTTTGAATATGTTGTAGATATTGTAAAAAACTAGATCTGTACGTTTACCTTTTCAATAAAATATTGATTGGAAATAAATAAATAAAAAAGAACAAAAGCGGAAACGTACAGACCTAGATTTTTATAATATCTACATCATATTCAAAAATCGTGGAAATCCGATTAGATTTAGGGGGTGAGGAACGTTATCGCCCGGAATTTGTATGGATTATTTTTGACAGCAACGCGAATTTAGCATCGCTTCACAATCCTCTTAACTGTTGTGCATGTCTCGTATCACTCCCGATCTTCGTTTCATTCCGTGTATTTATAAAACACTAAAAAACCGGTCAAGTGCGAGTCAGACTCGCGCACCGAGGGTTCCGAAATCCACAGTAAGTAGGTATTATTATATTCCGATTTAAATTGGATTTCAAATTGAATCAGCGCGAGCCCTACTCCCTTTTGACCATTTTTTTGTATATTTGTTGTATTTCTCTAGAGTTTGTTTTCTGTAATCATACCAAACTTGATGATTGTATGTTCTGCCGCTTTTACGATACAAAATATATAAAAATATGTTTAAAAATGTTTCTTTAGTGTGGTCTCCATTTATTACTTCTGTTCACATTTGTTAAGACTGGTTCTTTAGTTAATTATTCTAGTTATGGCGTTGGACGTAGAGACTCCTCGTTTTAATGTTATGAACCTTATATTGCTAGTTTTAATAACTATTATTTATTACTTTATTAAATACTAGTACTGTAGGTATTTTACTTTAAAGTTTTATTGTGCTTTATGTTTGAAAAAATGACCTTCTTTTGGAGTTTCTTGGAGCTTCTCCTCCACAATAATGGTCTTGTCCGAATCGCTTGTAGATACACTTCATATTACCGACGTGTAAAAGAGCCCTATGTACTAAAAAACATTTTGAATTTTTGAACTTCACTGTCTTTGTAAAAATATTTGTTAATAAATCCGCCGTATTTACACATATAAAAAAAAAACCCGCTATGTCTTACGTTTCAAAAGATACAGCTCTTTCAAGTCGGACGGACGGACGGACACATGAGCTTAGGCATATTAATAGCGTCCCGTTGGGCTCCATTCGGGTACAGAACCCTAAAAAAAATAACAAGAATAAACTGAACAATTTGCGCTGTACATTTCTTCTTATCAGCATAATAAACTTAATACAAATGTTCCTTTATGAACAACAAGATGTCGTCAGAATGAAAAAAGTCAGATATTTTAAGAAGCATTTTAACGAACAGTAAGCAAACTTGTTTTCGCGGCAGTAATGCTAAACGAAATGCCTTAAAACAGCTATATCCGATTACATGCGTTTTTGCTTGAAATTGTCCCTTGACAAAACAAAGAAGATAAGGTTGCTAACTTCTTCGCTGATATTCCTGTTAGCAATAAAATCTAAATTCAATAAAAAGCGGGTAAGAGCTTCAGAGGCTCGCTTGCCTTCATAATGCTATTAATTATTTATATTAATTATATTATATTAATTAAACCGGGCAAGAGCATGTCGGACCATACTCAGGGTTCCGAAGCCATTAAGTACTACAAACATAAAAATCAACAAGCAATAACTAATTTTCTATTTAAAGTCAATTGGTGCCGTCTTAGATGACTTTAGTAGGTATACGAGTAGACACTTTAATCGCCTGTATCTCAAGAACCAATGATGTCTACTTAGTCGCGATAGTGTCCCTTTAAAATTCGTTATATGTGCTTTCATTTTTTTTTAGTATTTGTAGTTTTGGCTGTACGTAGGGGGGGCACACTATAGGGTAGACAAGAACAAAAAATAAATCCCCACGTTACGTGTAGGAGAGGGACCCTAAAAAAAAAAAACGTTTTTTACTTAAAAATGGGGAGAAAATAAGTAACATGTATTTATGTTAACAACATTTAGATTTTGGCAGTAACATCGATATATTTTTTGTTGATTAAATATTTAGCTACATCACCTTCGTATAGATGCCGCAAGTAATCCCAGGTATACTTAATACACGTATTTAACGACACCTGCGAAACTGCCTCCGAAACACGAGCAACCTTACTCGAAGGTAAAAGCTGCGTGGGCGCATGTAGGCGTTGCAAAACGCGGGTCCTATCGTTCTAGATACCGCCGGATGCTCTTGCGGTTCTTGCTTAACTAAATAAACAAGCCCGTGCGAATTAACTCTAGTTAGTTAGTTATGATTGCTATCCGATTGTTTCACTCAGGCCACCTGATGGTGAGTGGAACATGTGACCACCACTGTACATACATAAAATCACACCTGTTTCCCAGAGGGGTAGGCAGAGACCACTTCTTTCCACTTGCTACGATCCTGACAAATCTCTTTCGCGACTTGCACATTCATCGAGTCATGCATGCACGTCGGTTTCGGGTACTTAGATTCGGCCCTTTTTCAGTATTTTCCTGATTTGATTAATAAAAGTACCCATAGACATTTGAATTCAGAAGACTATAATCTCAAGACTGCACTAACGTCTCAAATGCGTTGCAAACCCTGAGAACTAAGATGGAATGCCTCTATGCTAGTAATTTCACCGGTAGTCTTATCCCCACACCGGAACACAACAATGCCAATGCTGCTTAGCGGTAGGTTAATGGATAAGATGGTGGTAGCGCTCCGGAATGACCCTGCAGAGGGTCCTACCACCACTAAACACATATCCTGTATATGTGTTCATAGGCTTACTACTCTACCCTATTTTAACCCCTTAGGGGATGAATTTCTAAGAATCTCCTTTGTGCACCCCTAGGATATCCAAGGAATATTCCCTCCTAATTTCAAGTCCCTAGGTCCAGCGGCTTCGGCTGTGCGGTGATCGATCATTCATCCAGTCAGTTTCTTCTTTTAGTTATATAGATTAGTAGTTAGTATAGTTAGTTAGACTAGTTAGTGTTAGTGGGAGTGACCCTACCTCCGAAGCTAACGGTCCTAGGTTCAAATCCCGGTAAGGGCAGATATTTGTGTGATAAGTGTGAATATTTGTTCAGGAATAAAGTCATGGATGTTTTCTATGTATTTAAATATATTTCTCTATATAAGTAAGCTTATCGTAGTCTAGTACCCATAGTACAAGCCTAGAGCTTAGTTTGGGACTAGGTCAATTTGTGTGACATTGTCTGGTGATATTTATTTATTTATTTATTGTTGGTAGTGACCCTACAGCTAACGAAGCTAGTGGTCCTGGGTTTGATTCCCTGGTATGTGCAAATATTTGGGTGAGGAGCGCGAGTTTTTTGTGTCAGAGTCTTGGGTGTTTTCTGTGTAGGTATTCAAGTGTTTATTTCTTTACTGTTTCCCACAACTGCGTCATCGTAGAAGTGGTTTATCGCTATACCCTCAAGAACTATCTAAGTTTTCGGGAAAACAGTACCAGTTATCATTCCCTGGGACTAAAACCATCTCAATACTAAATTTCATCTAAATCGGTTCAGCGTAACAAACAGACAGACAGTCAGAGTTACTTTCTGATTTATAATATTAGATCTCCTGATATCACACATATTTGTATTTGACCATACCGGGAATCGAACCCGGCACCGCTAGTTTCGTAGCCAGGGTCACTAACAACTAGGTCAACGCGTCTAAAAATGTTTTTTATTAATCATTCCTTTGATAGAGTTCCACAGAGTATAACGTGAATACATTTTCTCGTTTGTATTCTTATACCCTTGGAAAATTCTCACGTTTGATCTAAATAAGCCAAGGTGCCTTCATTTAATTGCAATGCATATGTCATTGCATCACGCCAAACCAATTGCAATCGTTGCAATTATTTGCGTTTTATTGCTCTAGATCAGCGCGGTTATAACACCCATTTTGTAATTGATTGGTGCGTGCGCGCATGTTCTGTGCAATAACTAAACGTTACGATGGTGCGGTTTTATTGGGCTCGTTTCGTTTCATTGAATTTCTCTCTAAATCGATATCTCTTTTTTTTAGGGTTCCATACCCAAAGAGTGCCAATGGGACCAATTGCTAGGGCCCCGCTGTCCATCCGTCTGCCACAGACGGAGCCCTTCGTGTGCGAGTTGACTCAGACACAGATATACTTTAAACTTATAAAAAACCCCTCTTTCTGTCGGGAGTTTAAAACAATGACCATTTATCTCACTATGGTAGTAACGTTATCAGTTATCACCGTCGCCGAAATCTAACCTTGGAGAACACTTCGTCTTATCTATAGTATCGTAAGATTAGTTTTATTTGACTAGAATGTTGACAGTGGCAGAAACCATAGCAGGTTCTGTTCTACTCGTTAAAACAATATTGATTTGGACATGAACATGATTCGGTATTATCAGTAGGTACCTACCTGGACGACCGAGCTGTACTCGGATGTATGTAGACGACACTATTCAAACACAATTGGAAAGTGTCGTCTATACATATACATATTATATCAAATACCTCGGAACCCGATTTTTCGGTGGAAACCAAATTTTCCCCAAGATGACGGCTTGACCGATCGTTTTTTTTACCCGAAAAACTTCTTCATTTTGATGCCCTATTGAATTATTTTATAAATAAAAAAATAACCCTATGTGGTTGAAGGGTTAGAATAGTGCCACTACTCCATGCCTTCCCGTGGATGTCGTAAGAGGCGACTTACGGCCGAACCCTATATTCAAACCACGGATAGATAAGGCTTACTTCGGGTTGAAATTTGACATTTGCCCATACAAAATGTGTCAAATGTTAATACGAAGTAAGGCTATCTGTCCGCGGTTTGAATATAGGGTTTGGCCGTAAGGGAATAAGGGCTTGTAGTAGTTAGGCGATGGACTTGCAACCTGCCACTAATAAACTAGTAAACTTCTCGGCCTAATTGTGCAAAATTTGGTTACAGAATTATAAACAAGTATTTTTAGAGTTGTTGGTATTAATGTAGCTCTGCTTACTCCACTCTGGGAATAAAGGCGTGATGTGTGTAAAAAATTAAGCCTCATATAATGGCATCTAAAATCCGCCATTTTTTTTTACTCGCCCAGTCAAGTCTAATAATACCTTGTTTTTACAAATCCGTTTGGATGATACGAGGTTATATAGAATATTACATACATTACGCAAAAAACACCCTTCCGGGCTGATTATTAAAATGCCTAAACCTGGTGACAGAGCAACATTATGGACATTATTATGAATTAACATTATAACGAATCTGGAGTCCCGACGTCCGCTGTTAAACACTCATAGGCTGTCATAGAGTTAGAACTCGTTAGATTGCTATTTTTTTACAAGTTTAACGACAATGGCATTTTGACGGTACTTGTTACGATAGTCTTTAAAGAAAGGAAAATAGGTCTATTTTCATTTAGCTTAAGTAAGTCTACATCGCACCTTCGGTAGAACAAGGGCAAAATATACAATGTGACTAAAGGGGCAATTATGCCCTTGTCCGCTAGAACAAAGGGCACAATGTACCATGTGACTAAAGGGGCAATTGTGCCCTTGTTCTACCGAAGGTGCAATATGAGAAACTCGATCCCTAAGCACACAAAGCTTAAACGGCGTCGGCCATTATTTCTACCTTAACTGCCCGATTCAAGCGTAACTCGATTCCCCCGTCCCCTCCATATCATCCATACTTACTTTTTTTATGTTAAGGAGAAGGCACACGAGCACTCAGGCCACCTGATGGTAAGTGGAATCTGAGACCCATAGGCATTTGAATTCTCAAGATTATAATCCTGAACCTCAAAATGCGTTGCCAACCCTGGGGACCAAGATGGAATGCCTCTATGCTAGTAATTTCACCGGTTGTCTTATCCCCACACCGGAACACAACAATGCGATAAGATGGTGGTAGCGGTCCGGACGGACCCTGCACAGGGTCCTACCACCACTACCTTACTAACTTTATACTTACTAATATTATAAATGTGAAAGTAACTCTGTCTAATGTCTGTCTATCTGTCTTAAGATTTCACTGCTAAACCGCTGAACCGATATCAATGAAATTTTGGTATGCATGGACATAGCTTATTGAAACCCGAGGAAGGACATAGGTTACTTTTTACCACAAGTTGATAAAACTACGACAACATTAAAACATTACAATTCTATGGCCCGTATGGCAGGAATTCCAGCGGTTCACGACTGGGCAGTCGAACCTATGCACAATCGTATAGAGGAGGCTGTTGGGGCTATCTCGCACACGTCGCATCAGGCAGGCGACTATCTTGCGAATAATGGCCTGGAAACTGTCGACGCGAGCCTCGGCGCACATCCCTGATGCGCTACAGAAACGAGGCAGTCCCAGCAACATCCTCAAACCATTGTTACCTACACTGAACACGTAGGGCGTTTAAAGATCGGAGTGTATATTTAACCCACAGGCCGCACGTGTAATAAGTCTGACAGAATGCTTTAAAAAGAGTTATTTTAACTTCTTGTGTGCAACGTGCGAACCTGCGAGCGAACATGTTACTCCTCACTGCCAACGCCCTACGCTCTCGCTCAATGTCGGCATCATCGGAGAGATCTTCGGTGACCCAGTGCCCCAAGTACTTGATTGTGACTCTAGTCATGGCTACACCATCGAGTATAACTGGGGGTACAAACCTAGGCTGTTTGTTGCCCGCCTTAAAAATGAGTAGCTCGCTTTTTTTGTGTTGTACTTAAGGCCATGTGACTCCGCGTATCCGTCGCATATTTTAATCAGTATCTCAAGGGCACTAATCGATGGACTCCGAAAAACCATGTCGTCTTCATAGTTAATATTATTGACCAGTCTACCGTCTATTGAGCATCCGACACCGGCTGCGCCAAGTTCACCGATCAGGCCATTGACATAAAGATTAAAGAGTCCCGGGTTTTTTTTTTTTTTTTTTTTTTTTTTTTTTTCCCGGAGAGGTTAGGCCGCCCTGCCTGACCACGCACTCTAAAGTATATTCGCTCGAGCATAAAGTGTTTACAAACTTCTGCGCTCGGAATTGCGGGCAAAAACTAGATTGTATGCATATGTATGTTATTCGCGGTGAGACACTTGCTAAAAAAAATGATATCATAAACAAAAAGGTTCAATGGCTGCTCCGTTTTTGTATCGATGCAAAGGGCGTATGGTGGGTGGCGAGGTGCAGGCGGCACAAGGCTCGGAAGACTGTCGAAGATAACTGAAAAGGCTTTGGCATAGACCATTGACTCTATTGCTTTAAGCGAGAGGTGCTTGTCAGTGGTGTCACTGATACTGCCTGTACCAAGAAGCTTATAAATGCCACTGGCTGGAGATTGCACGGCGAACAACGCGTTCAAGGTCATTCAAGGTCACTTTTCTTGGCTTCAAAGCGTTGTTCGCCGTGCAATCTCCAGTGTCATAATATAAGCTTCTTGGCCTGCACGCCTAGATTCTATGCAGTAGTGTGATGATGTTAACAATTATTTGCTTTCCTAGAATATATACCATTAAAGTTAGTAACTGTGTAAAATCTGAAATAAAATAATACTAGGGTACAAACTGATACAAAGTAAACTAGACCGAAAATAAACTCTACAATTGTACTATTGGTAGGTACCTACTAGGCAACGATAAACGTTTATGCAGAGGAGTACATCTATACTAATATTATAAATGCGAAAGTGTGCCCGTCTGTCTATATGTTACCTCTTCACGCTTAAACTGCTGAACCGATATAGATGAAATTCGGTATAGAGATAGTTTGAGTCCCAGGGAAGGACAAAGGATAGTCTTTATCCCGGAAAAAAATACAGCTCCCGAGGGAGCAGCGATAAACGACTTCTACGCGGACGGAGTCGCGGGCAAAACCTAGTACCTAAGTAAACATAAGGACAACATCCAAGACTCAGGAACCAAATACCCGCCTCGCCTAGTTATTTTTACTTATAAACCTTAGTCGCCAAAAGAAAATATTTGCCTAAACCGGCGGGAATCGAACCCGTGACCATTACCTTTGTGGACAGAGCCAAGCAGGCAAGCCGCGTAAGATATATACTTATAATCTGGTTTTTCAAGGCTTGTTGAGGTCTTAATATTCTCGCTATCGTCTAACCATTGGACCAGCCCATAATTTTGCAAATTTTGTCGCACCCATTGCGTGTCACTTCACTTCCGAAGCTCGTTTCGGACGCCGCGGCCAAATATCATGGGATTTTTGGTGAGGAGACAATTGAAGGTCAGTTTCTTGATACATAGGTATTTATATTACGTTCCTGAAGCTGCTAAACTCTGCATTGTACGCCTTTGTGTCTGTTCTTTGGATATAAATTTGTCAGTTTTTTCTTGGAACTGTTAAATGTAAAAACACGATAAGAAATAAAAATCTCGACAATTTTATTTTTTAAACTTTTTCGCACGTTTTTACATGGTCGAATCTTTGAAACCCTACGATCTTTAACGATGATTTTTGATTGAATAATTGTATACTTATATAACTTCTTAATCCAGGGGGGTTATCATGAGCTACCTTTGCAGTTCTGTTTACGCACAGAGAAAAGGACAGAGCTATGGCGGTTACATAGCTCTGTCCTTTACGCTGACCGTAAAATGAACTGCAAAGCTAGCTCATGATAACCCCCCTGTACGGCTAGCACAAGTGACATTATCTCGCTTGTCGCTCAGTGCGTCTCTATCGTCACAGACCCTGCCTCCGAAGCCAGCGGTCCTGGGTTCAAATCCCCGTAAGGGCAGATATTTGTGTGATGAGAGTTAATAAGTGTTCCTGAGTCTGGGATGTTTTCTATGTATTGCTCTATATAAGTATGTTTATCGTTGTCTAGTACCCATAGTACAAGCCTAGAGCTTAGTTTGGGAGTAGGTCAATTTGTGTGAGATTGTCCCCTGATTTGATTCGTGGGCATCTACGTGTTAATGGCGGGCGAGGGTGGCCAAGGAGGTCTTCCCAAGATGCTGGTATCTTAATCTTGTAAATGATTTCTTCCCAACGACAGAAGAAGGTAGTTCTTCCAGCTCAGAAAGCAATTCGCAATAAAGTTAAGGTGCTTTAATTGAAAAAAAAACAACTGCATATTATCATAGTGATTTTATTATTATGTGGCAGTAGTATTAAAGTTGATTCCGCTCTCGAAGAAAACGACGTCGCCAGAAATTTAAAAGCAAAAATTAATAGAGACGTGAGAGGAACTGATAAACTATTAATCATCTCATGAATCCATTCCACGTCTTCTACTTTTTTATTAATGGCGGTTCCTGCCCCCCATTTCTCCATCCAGACAATGACCAGTGACAGGTGACACTTCAGTGTACACGGCGCAGTTTATATGCAACCCAGTGATGTTATAGCGCGTTAACTTTCCATTGTATACTGAATTGTCACCCCCTGAAATGGAGGGCAGAGCGGTTCGCTAATGTCAACCGAGTGAGAGTATAATCAGTTAATATAATAAATCAAAACGACAAGTCGGATATTTTTCAATCCACCATCTTCCCACCCCGAAGGTTACCGCACCCATTCCACGTCATCTAGGATGAGGTCAGCCACGTGTTTTATAATTTATAATTCGTTTGTTTTTGTCCCTTTGTTAGATGTAAAAATAAACATAGCCTTCTTCATGGGCCATATAACAACCGGCAGGTTAAAAACAATGTTGACACTTCTAGTTACGCGTCAACGTCAGCTGGGATGATGACAAGTCTGTTTGTTTGTGTAAACTTACAAACATTTCTTGAGTCACAAAACTCTCTCACGAACGTTTCTTAAACTGGAGGATCATCGACGATGGCCTCGTGGTCAGGGGTGGTAAGAAGACGGGAATACCAGTTTGTAGTGGTAATAGAACTTATATTTGAAGTGAAGCAAGTGTGGTTGCCGGTTTAGAATAGTGCCACTCCATGTCTTCCCGTGGATGTCGAAGGGCTTGTAGTACTGTTAGGCGATGTGCTTGCAACCTGTCACTAATACACTAGTAAACTTATCTTGGCCTGATTTGCAATATGTTTTACCAAAAGAATTTGGAAAACTATACCTTTATACAAATTTTCATTTTGCAAAGAGAACCCCCGCCGCATTGTTTTACAATTTTTTGTAGTCTAAAGTCTAACCTAACCTATTTAGTAAGGCCATGTAACCTATGTAATATAAATAAATATCTCAGGACAAGGTCACACAAATTGACCTAGTCCCAAACTAAGATCTAGGCTTGTACTATGGGTACTAGACAACGTTAAATTTACTTATATAGAGAAACATATACGTAAATACATAGAAAACATCCAAGACCAGGACTCAGGAATAAATACTCGTGTATAATATGTAATGTTTTAAGCACAAATACGTGTTTGTGAAATGAAAGTTGGTAAAATGATACGTTTTTCAAACGTACCTTTGGTTAAAAGTACCCCATGGCTAACATATACCGTAAACTCATACAACTATAGTCCTAGCATGCAACATTAGTCCAATTTTCCGTGTTACATTATCCTAAAAAATGACTATAATAACTATAGTTAGAATGGAGGAGAATTATTTTAGGCCAAACATTACTATAGACCCGGAAATAATAACAGTATGCTATTATATTTTTTAGGATAAAATAAAAAAATGGAAACGGTGATGTTTAAAAAACATGATATATTATAGTTAATTATATTCTGGACCGAAATTTTGTAGTCAACCCATTGCAATATATTTACGCACCTTCGGTAGAACAAGGGCACAATTGCCCCTTTAATCACATTGAACATTGTGTCCTTTGTTCTAGCGGACAAGGGCATAATTGCCCCTTTAGTCACATTGTATATTTTGCCCTTGTTCAACCGAAGGTTATTAACATACATACATACATAACATCACGCCTTCATTCCCAGAGTGGGGTAGGCAGAGCTACAGAAATACCAACAACTCTAAAAAGACTTGTTGATAATTCTGTAACCACATTTTGCACAATCAGGCCAAGGAGTTTACTAGTGTATTAGTGACAGGTTGCAAGCCCATCGCCTAACAATACTACAAGCCCTTATTCCCTGAGTCGCCTCTTACGACATCCACGGGAAGACATGGAGTGGCACTATTCTAACCCGGCAACCACACGGGTTATTAACATATTTAATTGAATATAAAATACTTTTCATCCATTAACCAGTTCGGTGAAGGTCGTTTTGTACTCGGATCTTAGACTATTACAGAATTGAATAAACACCTATTGAGTAGATTAGTGAAGTTAGGTTAGGTTAGTATTTATAAAAAAACACAGTTTCAATTTTAAATTCCGTTTTTGATCAAACAATGATTAGGCCACTCGATATAAATCCGTCTTTATTATAGGGAGATGTTGTTGTTGTTGTTGGTGCTGTGTGGTTGCCGGATTAGAATAGTACCACTCCATGTCTTCCCATGGATGTCGTAAGAGGCGACTAAGGAAATAAAGGCTTGTAGTACTGTTAGGTGATGGGCTTGCAACCTGTCATTAACACACTGGTAAATAACTTAGCCTACTTGTGCAAAATGTGGTTACAGAATTATCAACAAGTCTTATAAGAGTTGTTGATATTTCTGTAGCTCTGTCTACCCCACTCTGGGAATGAAGGCGTGATGTTATGTATGTGTATGTATGTATGTTGTTCTTGGTTCCCGAAAAATTATAACAGACTACTAAGTCTTGATTGATGCGATGATGTTAGAAGTATTAGGGCTGTTCTAAAAATGTCGGTTTTTATTCTTTGTGACATTTATATGAGGAAATTTTGTAATTGGCTTAAGTCGCGGAAATATACCATTTAACAAGCTTTTATTTAACCAACTGATGACTTTATGGAAGAATGCTATCTCTATGCTATAATAATGATGACAAACTCGATTGACCGCCCGCTATCTCCGGGAGTCGCCATCAATCATCACCATCCATCCGTGGAAGTGTGTTTATGTCTTGAAAGTCAATTTTGGACTAGTACCTGTTAATGGAATGGGATGAAGTTTGGATGTTTGTGTCTCAATCACGCCAGAACGGCTAAACGGATCTGGAAAAAATTGGCACAGTGATAGATTACATTCAAGAATACCACATAGGCTATTTATCATGAGTCGCGCGCAGAAGCTAGTAGATAATGTAACGCAGCATTTCTTGCGTGAAACAGAACCTAAAGACTGGGGAAATATTTTTTGGTGATATTGGCATTACCGTTGTTTGTTTTGATTTATACTATAAATGACACACCTTTGTTTTATTATGTTGGTATTGCCGCGTTACCTTTGAATTAGGGCGATACTAGATAACAGAAATTATTCAACAAAATTAGGAAATAGTAGATAGCAAGTTAATAAATAAACAAAACAATTTAAAGATTTCTTTTAATAATAAATACACAAACCAACATTAAACAAACACATTTGAGCCAAAAGTAAATTTAATATAAGTAATCTATTAATTAGGTAATTATCTATACCTACTAATTTTGTCTAGCATTTTGGTTCTATGCATTTTAGCTGCATTCTGTTTTGTCTGGCATTGATCAGGATCATGGCTCATTACGAAATCAGATTTTAACCAGATAACATTGAGAGAGTCAGCCTCAATAATATAACCAAGCACCTGCTGTGGAGATATAGCACATATTTTCAGTCATATTTCGGAGAAAGAAACTTGTAAGTAGGAATAAATAACATCCTTTCTGATGGAGGCATTTGTTGCAATTAATGTGCCATTCTCTGACCTAATGGTGAATTTTCAGTGTTTGTTCTCACACGTGGAGAGGAGGGAATGTCACAGCGTCGAGATTACCAGGGCTTTTTCTGGAAGTTCTCCGGTAAGATGCATATTTTTATAACCAAAATGTCTGTCCACATGTCTCAAATATTTTCCAACCTTAGTGCTAATCAGAGCAATTTCTCTCTGTCTTTACAGCTGGACTGGGTTCTTGTTTCTTCTTGTTTCCTTTTGTTTTTGTCTTCTTGAACTTGTTCTTCTAGTTGTTGTTGTTTAATTTCAGTATTCTTTAAGTAGCTATTTCCAAATTTTGTAGGTTCAGAACTTTAGATATTCTCAGTAGAAGTTAGCTTCCGATTCGCCAATATAGTTGGACAAATTTATTTTGAAATACATTTTGTTTATTCCGATTCTGGGTCCAACCATATTTAGGTACTGGAAGCTATGAAGTAGTTTCTTAAGTGATTAGTGTTTGGCAGGTACTCTCTTTAAATCTGTAAGTAATAAATCTTTGATTAAGACCATTCAGTAAAGTCATACAAGTAGGGAAGTAGGATTTAACTGGTTAAACCCACCTTTGGGGTAGGCGTGCCATAGGCACGAAGATTCTGTTAGACCTTGACAAGCTGCTGTGAGCTGACCGAGGATCCTGTGGCTTGCGACGCAGTGTCTTGGGACCGCTCCGACAGTCTGTCAACCGCGGACCACATTAAGTTGATCGTCCAGGAAGGAAGGTTTTCTTCAGATCAAGGTCTGTAGACAATATTTATATATTAGGGAATTAGGATATCAATAATTATTATTTTAACTCGTAGATTGGAATTGATGGCAACTCTATAACTAGGGACTAACAACTTACCACCTAAGAATTGTGAATTCATAACATAAGAACCTTTACTTTGTGTAACACGACCAGCCTTCCGCTGAGCTAAATCTATTCTTGTAGAGTAGGAATTATGTGCAAAGTTATGTTCACAATTTCATATCATCATGTATAGAGCTGCAAAGGAATAAAGACTGTGATAATTACTAACCTGTTTTCATTAAGCTCCTGATTGTATGGTCCCAGTAAACTCCATTGGTACTCCAGTATCTTACTCTGCAAACTTTCTGTCACTTATTTCGTTTATTTTGTTTTGTCACCTGTTGTACCCCTCCGGGCAGGACACCATGTGACAATAATAATCATGTAAACTGTACGATGAGTAAATGTTTATTATAATTTTTGGTGCAAATACTTGTGTAGTTTCCCTTAAATTAATGCATATTATTTATGAGAAAGTCGTAGAAGTCGTTTATTGCTATTTTGAAAGTGATTTTTTTAAATTTTCTAATTCCTTTGGGTACCTTCCAAAAGATATGCTTATCATGAAAGAAATTTGTGGATCGGCAAATAGAGTTCGTATCAAATAAGGTTGCTTTGAGGAGTGAACTGAATATCGGCAACATGGTCTAATTTTAACCCAAAATCTTCGCCCTGTCACTGTCAAACATTTTTAGGGAGTTGTTAATATTTTCGGAACAGACCTTGTATAAGTATTTTTATAACAGCATAGTAGCTGATTAAGATAACGATTTCGGCAGTGCACTTTGAGTTTGAAGCGAACAATGGTGAAATATCCTGCATTCTTTAATTATTACTACCATTTTTATTGATTCCATTGCTCAGTACTATACCTAGTATAAATAAAAGTTCTGTTGGAGTTAGTGTTTTAAAGTGAAATGGTTTTGTTTCAGATCGAGCAGGTTATGCAGCAGAAGGCGCCAAGGGTGCCTAGCAGTTCCAGTGTCCAGTGAGTAATAAATTAATAATATAATCAAGTGGTTTTAATAAATAAGTAATGTAACAATAGATAATAAATATGCTTGAGTATACTTGTGGCATGAAAACTAATTATAGGATTCCAAATTGCTCAAACACTAGGGATCTGATATTAGTACTCACAGCGCCATCTACTAGAAGTTTGTTAAACTATGTTGTCTTCTCAAGACCACGTTTAGAGCGGCGCGTCGCTTATCGTAAGCTGTACGCTATTTTCAACGCCTCACTCAATGGGGATATAGCTCAGTGGTAGAGCATTCGACTGCAGATCGAGAGGTCCCCGGTTCAAACCCGGGTGTCCCCTTCAAAAATGCATTTTTGTTTTTTTTCTAGGCGATCTCAACACATTTCAAGCTCTCAGACGAAGAACAGTTTCTCGGCTAACTTCTTCAAAACTACATTTAGCTCACGCGTCAAGGCGGTCCCGACCGCCTGTTCGTCGCACTTCGTCGAAGAAACTACCAAAATAGGCAGCGCGGAGACTAAACCTGTAACTAGAAACAGGCCTAGGGCAGGTAAAAAACGGGAAATTTATTGTTTCGATTTAAAATTGTTTCTTTTTTAAATTTAACTGCGACTTTAAAATTTTAGTACTGCCGCCAACGGAATCGTCAACATTGAAAAAAACTGTTTTACGTACCAAGGTTTCCAAACGGATCGACAAGCCAACTGATTCTGGGAGAGCTACACTTCGAACAAGCCAACTTACACCCGATCCCGGAGGGCGGGGAGATGCCAAAAAGCAACACGATCTAAAAAGCCCGAATGTTGTCCTGCAAATAGTAAAACGCTCAAGCCCACCCACGCCGACGAACACTCCTTCCGTAAGCACTGAAAGTGTATTACCACCGTCTTTGAAACCTCGAGTTCCGGAAAAAACAAAAACTAAAATCAAGTTAATCAACAATAACAATGTTTGGTCCAACGCTAATGATGTGAAAACGGTTGAAAATAAAGACCATGTAAATCTGAAAAGGTAAGTTCTGGTTTTTTAAGTCAAATACATTCCACTAAAAGTTTTTTGGTCGAGAAAGATTTCGTTTGTTTTCGCGCCAGAATAATTGCACTGGATACAAATTCCATCACTTAGTGAAATGATAAATTACAATATATACTCTATGTCTTTACGCCAAAGTTGATAATTGTATGAATTAACTAACGGTGTTTACACGGAATGTTCGCACGTGATATGACTTACATTTTTTACCGCTCTGTTGTCTCGCTCCCACTTTATGCGTACCAGTCTGAACTTTGTTGAAATGAACATGTTTTATATTGCCATCCTTATTGCTCGTGTGCTATGTTTTCGTCACGATGCTATACGACTAAATTGTTAGGGCGTTTGAGTGGTATTATTGGCTGCTCAGCAGTGCATTTTAAAGTTGGTGGTTTAAAATTGAAATGGAATGATAGCTGTGTTTCATGCAAGAGAGAACGGCGAGCTCGTTTGTTTGGTTCGGCTGACGGCTCGGTCGGGCCGCGCATGCTATCCGGTCGGCCGGGTGCGTGGTGCTTTCTTTTTCGAACTTTTTAAATGTGAATTCAACGTAATTGTTCACTAAATAACTTTGTTATATACAGTGAAATTATGGTTTTAGTGCGGTACAGTGTCAACATGTGTGATTGGGATCGATTATAAAGTGTCACGCTTAAACGGAGTAGTGTGTTACTTGGATTGAAGTTGTCATTTATTTAGTCTTGTTGCATTTAGTGGTGAGAGAAGATGTCCGTCTATCGTGCAATTCATGCATGTCAGTGTGTCAAATAACTTGTGAAAGTTACAGTTTTGCTGCTAGGGTCAGCCTTCAAAACGACATCTTCTTGCTTGAAATGGCTTATTCTTGATTTGGTAACAAACGATTTTGGCAGTTAAATTTCGCGTTATCTACTCAAATGAGCGCAGTGACATTGAGCTTGATATTTTTTTACCTTTTAACGGTTTTATTGGTACGCTTTTACACGGATTTTATTAATTAAGAGGAAAACGGATAGCTCGTCACCCAGCCGTGGGACATAAATCACAACAGGAAATTTAAGATAATTACAACATTCAAGTACTGTTAGGCGATGGGCTTGCAACCTGTCACTAATTCACTAGTAAACCTCTTAGCCTGTTAGTGCAAAATGTGGTTACAGAGATATCGGTAAGTCTTTAGAGTTGTTGGTATTTCTGTAGCTCTGCCTACCCCACTCTGGGAATGAAGGCGTGATGTTATGTATGTATGTACAACATTCAAATATTGAACTCTTTTTCATTCATGAAATAAAAAAATGAAGTTCGTCGCTATACCATAAATTAGCAACTGCCTACCGGATGTTGCTACTTACTAATGTTGGCTACACTACAGTACACTAGGTAGGTAGGTAGGTAAGAAAAGCTAAAGCTTATAATATGCCGAGGAGAAATGCTTTAAACTATCAGAATGCCGACAAACCTATTCCACTAATTCATTTCATTCATACATACCTAGTGATCTTTTCACTTTATTACTTATTATTACAATGTGTTTAACACTATAATTATGCGTAGGTGAGTTGCAACACCTGGTTGTTTAAACATGGTTGCTTAACTTTGTCGTTAAAAGAATAACAACATGTTGCGAACATCGAAAACAATGGCGTCTATCTTGACCTTACAGAGTTCCCGTGTGATTGGGATGACGAATTACAGTTGAATTTTGCATTTCGGTCGCCATGCTCATTGGAGAATCCATAGATTGAAGATGCGTGGAAATTGAAGTTAATTTTCAACTCTAGCCCTAGCCCCGAATTAACAAGCTTTTAAAAAACGTATCCTGATCGGTTTATCCGTTAGGGTCTTAGTATGATGCTACGGACGGATACAAAGGCACAGAGACACAATTACACAGACATACGGTATATATCCTTGTTTCACCGACACTCATTTCATATAACGTAGAAACCTATTACTTCACAGAATTATTCATTTCATAGACAGGCTTTTCTAGGCGCAAGAGTTTTGATTTTGTGATAGGCACAAGTCTAACCTACCCTAACCTACGTAAAGATAAAAGATAACTTGAAAACAGGGTTTCAGCAGAAAATAGATTTCGGTGAAGAGAAATTGTACACCTCACAGATTTTACTTCGGGGTTAAAAACAGGAAATAATACCAGTCACTGAACTATCCACAACATAAAAGCATTAATCTCAAAGATACCTAATTCAAAACAAGTAAGCTGCGTTATAAACGAAAGATAAAGTAGAAGACAAAATAAATAACCAAATCGAACGCAAGAGTCCGGTCTCCTAATAACTGAAGACGCTTTAACCTTTTGGGAGTCGGATTACAAATCTTTAAGGGAGCAGTGAGCTCATGTGTTTTAACAAGACCCATTCAACAGCCAAACGCGTAATCTGATATCGGATGTTGTACTAATGAGCTCACAACTTACCGCCTGCCCTGCCTATACTCGTAGATATCCAATCTTTTGAAGAAATAAGTAAAAACGAGCAGCATATCTTGATTGACCTTGGCACAATGCAAAGGTTGCTGACAATTGAACTAAACACTAAATGACACAGTTTATCTAATGTTTAATGTTGATCAGTGAATAATTACAACAGCCGGAGTAAACAGTTAATGAGAGCAAATTACTAGTACTCATTAAAATGATCCCATTAATGGTGCTTTATGAAAAACGTGCCGCTGGCGCCCATCAAACTAATTAAGTTGTTAACATGAATTAATTTGGATCGAGTTTGGGCTGAAACGAAAGTCACTCACTATACCAGGATTGTCTTCTAGTTTAATGGTTTACAAATCAATCTACAAACTGAAGTACTGCTGTGTGTTCAAAATCGATTCCAAAACTTTTTACCTGCGTTTATGACTAACGTAGAAAAAATACCAAGTCCGTAATCCTTCATGCTCAAGCTAGACATCAGGTACCTACGAACATGGTCGCTTTTCACAAATGAGCTGGATTCGATAACGATTGTTTGACCAAGTGTTAAGCCGAGGGCGATCCGTTTGAACACGATCATTTTAACGATGTCACCGTTCGAACTGTAACAGGTCTAGTTCAGCGGTATTTGACTTAGCAGCGTTATATGTAAATAGAGCGACTTGTACGTGCATATGGTAAACAAATGGGGTCGTTCTATGTTTACCAGTGAATTGTAACCAGGGCCTCTATTCTACTGGGGTAAAACCATATTGCACTTGACATGTTTCCGTATTGTTAACGATTTGATAGCTCTACTTGACAGTAGTGGCGGCTAAGTTCAAAATAATAACATGTCAAAGACAATATAGGCTTTAAGCGTTGTTGATTCTGATTCTAAAATCTCTAAACAAAACAAAAAATCTCGGCCTTGCGCTTTTGATATTCGCTATAAGGAATCGGTGCAAAACACTATTCTCTTTTATTGTGTAACATTCAAAATTCAATGGGTACCGTTCTACCGTTAGATTTCTATTTCGTCTTTCTCACTTGCATAGACAACTGTAGAAAGTATCATGACTCGTGACTGAGAGGTTCATAGCATATGGACGTAGTTTTTGCCACGTTTCATGAGTGAACTTTGACTTCAAATTAGATCAAAAGTTACTAAGTGATCATATGACCAAGGTTTAGTGTTTTTTGGCTGAAACAGGGTAATTTATCTGGGCTGGGATTCTACAAGGTAATAACGATATCGTTTTTGACCCGTTTCCGTATTGTCAACGTTTTGATAACTCTTATGTCATTTACAATAATGGCGACTGTGACATAAACGATTCTTAAACGTGTCAAACACGATATCGTTTTAACGCACCTGAATAGAGGCCCTGTAATAGTGCGCAATGCTTCTTTTACTTTCTTTTAAACCAATCTTACTTCACCCGAAACACACATATTTTTCATAAGTTCATAACGCTATTCTCCTGATAGGGAAGTAGTATAAGTTTAACCCAGACAACACGCGTCAATAAAACCATGAATCATTACATTTCTCAGCGCGTAAGCAGAATTACCAATTGCTGTAGGCAAAAGCAACGTGTCATGTTTTTTTCCTTAAGTTGTGACTACACTAGCCTATATCGTGGGGTTTACTTATTTATAGCACTGTTGTGTACTTGACACAATAAAACTAGTACTTTCTCGTGTTGGCACCTAGCGACATTGACACCCAGTTTGCGATAAGTATACATTATAATCCTACTGGAATTAATGTATGTTTGTGAGATGTTCATTCACGTTGTTAAATCCCGCATGATTTACATGAACGAATGACTGGGTTTAAATTAAATTCATCTTACAGATAGGTCCATTTCCTAAAATAAAATGGTAGGTACTTTTATCCCAAAAAAAGAATAATCTGATAAGTACAATGTAGATGAAGTCGCTGTCAAAAGCTATTTTAAAATACAATATGTATTCGATTTTGGAACAATTTGAGGAACGTATCTTGCTGTTCTTGCTTAAAGTATGTTAATCCCTAGCCGTATTCATGCAAACGGAGCTAGGAACATTTCAAACCTGTTTCGTATTAATACCTGGTTGTATTGCAAGTAACATTCCCTTGTTCAAATTTAGCTATGGCCTTTGGGTTGTTATGAAGGTTGAGAAACAGCCCGACTTATTTGTGGGGATAACGAATTTTCGAAAACAATGTTCTTACTAACTACTTATTCGAGTTCGAAGAGGTTTCGTTAAACCATCAGAATTTCGTATAATGCACGATAAGTGCTGTCTGTTTTTATAATAGAGCATTCTAATGACAATGTTCATCTTCGCGGTCAGAAAACGCAGAATTCAGCAAGCATCTCGACACTTGGATAGTGTACCCCATACTACGACCATGTCACGGAAACATTTCTGTCTTCCTAACCCAGTAAGCAGTATTTCAGATTCAATAGCCAACGTAGATTGAATCCTCTCCTCTTAGTAATGAGGTTGTGATTGTTACAGGAGTTTTATTTGAGATGCTGCTGTTTGTCTTAGCATGGCAGATTTAAGCTTTAATGACCTTAGCAGATCTAATTTTGGATCGCCCCTTGTCTCAGTCTCATTTATTTGAAACAGATTGACAAGCAGAAAAAACCTCCACCATGATCGGTAGTGCGACTAATGTGCTTTTCACAGCTGTCCCGCGACGCTAACCAGATCCTGGATTTTCCCAAAAGATGTTAATTATTTACATCTATGGGTTTGTTCTTGACCCTTGTCGAGAACGAAGAGTCGATGTAGCTTATCTAGAAAGCTCCTTCTGTATAACCACCATCGTTGACAGAATTAATCTAGGATACCGAGTCATAGGCATAGGCAAATACATACGCCGGCAGTGTGCTCTCAGTCATAAAAATAGCAAGATTGACTCTTGAATACATACCACGGTAACATTTAAGTTTTGATGACAAGGTTTATTAGAAAACAAATTTTATAACGACTCCTCTGGTCTCATTGTGCTTTATTTGAAACAGTTATTTTTTTCAAAGTTACATTATTACGTTGGTGAAACATCCACTGAAAGATATTGATCTCTTCCAAAGATCACCATGATCGGTCCTGTGCTACTCGCATTCAGCTGTTTTCTAATGTTGGATACTTAGTCCACCTTGTGAGATGTCTGACAACATTGCGTCTTGGAGTTTATATAGCCTGTTAATCAAGTTTACATATACAGTAAAATACTTCACTGAAAATACTCGTCGAAGCAGCTGCAGTAATCGTAATGCCAGTTGACTGGTTCTGAACGCTTTTGTACGGCTAGATGAGAAAGTATAGGCGTATAGGTAACGTTGGATTGCAAATGTTGCTTTCTGCTCGTTATAATTTTTGAATAGCGACTTGTTAAGTTGTTGGACTCAAATTTCCAAAGTTTAAAACTAGCACATTTAATTTGTACCCATTTTGTTGGGTTTAAGTTTCTAAAATACATGCCAAATCTTTATCAAGAAAAAGGGTACAACCAGTCATAACTTTTGAAATAATTCTATTAGATTTGAAATTGTATGGGACAGATATTGACATAACGAAAAGGAAGAGTATTTATAATATACGATAGAAATCATTGATATTTTATTAGCCGATAACTACAAGGCCACTGTGCAAAAGCAATAAATGTGTCGCAGAATATGTTATCTTATTTATTTTGATTTCGCTATCGTCGGCGTAAAATCTCGTTACGGAATTAAATTGCAATGAGATCCTATCATGATTTTGCTATCGATTATACGTCTAAAATGAAAGTTGGACGCCAATGTTTTGCCATACCTGTCAACAACGTGAGCATGATCTCCTTAACTACTCAAGTTCTACATGTTATTTGTAGCCTTTACCGAAACCTTGACATTATCAGTGTCAAGGATTAAGATAATAGAATTGTAGAAATGAAATTCACAGAATTAAAGTGTGGGAAGAGTGAACCGGAGACGTGTGTGACTAGGCGTTTTGGCGCATCCCGTGTGATGAGAATTTGTGGCTCATTCATTTTCTATTGCTTAACGAAGCCATACGCGTTATCAGATCAAATCAATTATTAAGTATCTAGTAAAACATAGGTTACGTGTATTTTTTACCATCTCCTTATTACTTAACTATTATAATCGCGAAAGTTTGGATGGATGGATATTTCTTATTCATCACGCCAGAACGGCTTTACGGATCGGTATGAAATTTGGTACAGAGATATGACAGACTAGCGACCCGCCAGCGGCTTCGCCCGCTCATTTTTCTACACCTTCGGTTACATTGTTCAACTTTTACCAAGGATCCCTATTTTTTTCAAAATGAAATGTAGCCTATGTCAAATTGGAAGAATGTAGCATTCTATTGGTGAAAGAATTTTTTAAATCGGCCCAGTACTTTTTGAGCCTATTCATTACAAACATACAAACATACAAAAATAGGTACAAATCTTTCCTCTTTATAATATTAGTATAGATATATTATAGCCTAGAATAGCACAGGCTAACTTTAATCCCGAAATAAATCACTGTTCCCGAGGGATGACAAAATTACGCAGAAGCTTATCTCTTCTTATTTAGTGGGTCCTGTGGAATCTTTTGTGTAATTACCCGTAGGGACACACTATGCCGCGCCAGTTGAT
This sequence comes from Acleris holmiana, assembly GCA_949316455.1. Lineage (NCBI taxonomy): Eukaryota > Metazoa > Arthropoda > Insecta > Lepidoptera > Tortricidae > Acleris > Acleris holmiana. The sequence continues at coordinate 17,799 of CASGFW010000139.1, read as the reverse complement.
GTCATAGTGTATGCGGACGGTAAGGCTCGGGCGAAGACCGCGCCGTTGCACCAGTCGTTTCTGGGGATTACCGTAAATAAGTCGGTTCAGTAATAAATGTTAAATGTGATAAACATTTCATTTAAATCCGGAAACGGCTCACCCGTGGAGATCCCAACATACCCCTCAACAAAAGCTGGTCTCTGCCGGATGAAGCTAGTTTTTGGATTAAATTTTAAAAGATCAAAGTTAAAATTAATAGTGTTTATATGTTTAACCTATTACTCGTGGGCTGCGGTTGTCTGGTCTGTAGTGGTTTACCCAACACAATGATTTTAAACAAGATGTACGAATAGCTAGCACGTCATGGTCTAGTGAGATTGAATGTCAGATTGGCATCTATTTACATCCTTCCATACATACGTAATCGGCATTGATGACTTGAAATAACTTAACGGTGGCAATTTTGGTTTGGGTACAAAAGTACTTGATCTAAATTTAACTTCACAAGCGATATTATGAATTGTTCTTCCAGTTAGTTAAAGGGATAGACCTCGCTTTTGGGCGAAATATTTCTGGTTAAATGTATCATTTACCAAATTTTCATTAAAAAAAAACAAACATAACATAAATCACACGTGTTTTTGGTATTATTAAAATAAAACAATACCATTTAGGAAATGAAAAATTTGAACAAAATTTATTTCGCTCAAAGGGCATGCACCCGGAGTGAGGTATAAGAGTCGTAGGTATATCTATGTTGCTTTCAATGCCTGGAACTTGTGTGGTTTTGGCAGTTTATAATACGGCCTCTGGTCTAACTTGGCCTACTAGAAACGTTTAACTTCAATGGCCTTAACGCGCAAGTCCTAAATATTATAGTGTTTGGAATGTTAACCTTTATCGGTGGAAAGAGTAGTTACTTTACTAGTCGTCCTTTCTAGGTCGTCCGCGGGTCGTTTACCTTTAATATGTGTAAACATTCTCAGTTCAGCGCTTTTATACTGTAGAAAAGCTGTTAGTATGCTTTATCCTTTGTGTAACAAAAGTTCGTAGAATGTTTTACTTCGCCGAATTATCATTTCATCAATGCATTTCTACGTGCAGGAGTTGTAAGTTTTAGGTGGTCACGGATCTAACCTAACCTAACCTAACCTACACACATAACTCATGCTTATGATAACCTAAAAACAATAAGGTTTCTGCAGAAATAAGCGGTAGATGAAATGAAAATCGGTGAAACGACACATTTGATGAAATGAGTGTCGATGATTCAAGGAGATACCAGCTCTTATTTACTTGAAAGTTATGTGAAAGAGTTATAAAAACAATACCATAACAATACGTGTAAAGAGATACATTACATACACAGTAGAATAAGGCCCAAGAACACTATTGTATGTGTATACAAGACCATTCTACGCAACCAAACTTTATTTAAATATAAAATATAGCCTGTGTTATTTCAGGGTATCTCCATTTCAAATTTCATCCAGTTCCGTCCAGCCGTTTCAGCGTGGAGCAGTAACAAACACACTAACTGACGCACTCATATTTTCTAATCCTTGTTTATTACTTCCACATTTGAATTTGTGAGTGCAGTTTGTTCAATAAATAATGTTCTATCTTACTCATGAAGCCACGTATTATTTGAATCAATGATCTATATTTACTGAATTGATTATGAACGGAGAATCGTATGGATTCTCTAAGTCAATCCGTTGCCGTATTTGTATTGTAGGCATTATTTCAATGAAATCGCATCGGAATGAGCTCTCGGATCATTGATTGAAAGCTTATCCACTATGTAGCTAGAGTAATCGTCTCATTAAATGTAACTGGACTTAGAATAGTAACATTTACAAACTACGGTATATGAGTAGAATAGATTTGTATTGTTAACTATCCATTGTACTTGTCACATTTGTAGGGATGAGTAAGTAGGTAGTTTACTTCTCGAGAACACATCTACTTACATACATACCTAAGTATTTGCTAATAGTAGCTCCTGCTGTTTCTCTCGGCGACCATTCATTTTTATTTCTATAAAAAAATAACACTAATTCTAACGAGTTAAATACCTGATATAAATAACTGTTTTGAAGATAAAGTACCATAATATAATAATAGCGACCTCTTTAGCGAACTGATATTTCATAAACGGCCATACCAATTTTCAAAAAACAAACTAAGAACCAATTACCTTTCTTAAAAAAATAATCCTTTACCATAGACTAGAATCACATCGAGCAGCTCTCATTCCGGCACCGGGCGACCTCCCGCGGCCACGGCTGGCCGTTCACCCTCTCTCTACGTGACACGATTTGTTCCTTTTTCAAACGTGACCAATCAGGGATGTGCGCCGTTCTCTGCACCGATTGGTCGATTTTCGCGCCTAAATGTTGGATTTCATTTGGTCTGTGAAAAATGCCGCCATCAGTGGCTGTTAGTGCCGATGCATAATCTATTGCTGAATTGTAAGAAATGAATTTTACTTTTTGATTTTACCGACGTTAATCGGTAAGTATGTTCTCGTACTAATGAACCTATTTAAAAATTAATTAATTAAAAAATACCTTCAGCATACCAAACCTTATACTGTCATGGGTACTGGTTAATTATTACTTATTTGTACTAGTTTCAAATACATACTTATTGAATTACAATATTTAGTAAGTACACCTAAAAAAATAAAATTGTTTAATAGGTAGTTATTGTTTAATACCAAACGTAACAATTTAAGGAAAATATTTATCCACGATTTCTACTGACATTTAATTTTATTATCGGTTAACGTCGAGAAAGTTAAACTTAACTTGGTATACCTCGGTTTAAAGATATTTATTTTCTCAAAGAATTACATAAATTCACTTAAATGAGAAAACTTAAATACTAAAATTATACAATTGCGAGCGCATTACAATAACAATTTTTGTAGTCGCTAGTATAAATAAATATGAACTTAACGGGTAGAACAACAAATACCTAGGTGGGCACGCGCGGCTCGAGCGCACTATTTAGCGATAACGGAAAACACGGATATGCCATGCATAAAGTGGCTTATAACTAGTACGTTCATATATAACTCCGTATCAAAAAAATAAATAAAAATAATTATTAAAAATAATGCAAGTAGATGGAATAAATTACATTTTAAAGAACAGTTACAATACCTACCTACAGTATTGTGCTTAGTGAGATTACAAGGTAAGAAAAAGGCAGTAAGTCTAGGAATATAAAGTCCAATATAAAATAAATAATAAAATATCACAAGACAATGTCACAAAAATTGACTTTGTCCCAAATTAAGCTCTAGGCTTGTATTTATTTACATACTCGTTTAGATTTGGGGCAGAATGCTCAAAATGCAAAAACAGCCAAATTAATGGTAAATTAATTATTCAAGTCCTATTGATTTCCGCTGGAACGAAAGGTTCATATTATCGTAATATGTATCTATAACCTATCAAAATACTACCCATGCCATGTACCTATAACAACTTTAATATTACAGTCGTCGGCTCGGTACATCATGCCCGATGAATAAGGGGATAAAAAGGGTACCTCTGATAATCTGTTATTGTCTTTTGTCACGCACATGGGCCCTAATTTGAAAATCGAAGCTCATAGTTACTTTTTCTTCCCTTTCTCTTGTTGTACTTTAAGAGGCCACATGGGTAAGGACCAAATAGTTGGATGGACCATAGTTAAGCGTAGTTAATTTAATTTAATTGTTTCGTGTAGTTATTTAGTTTGAGTTCTAAACGAATTAGTTTACACCCCCTGCCATGAATATGTGTCCTCAGTTATTTCTCTTACAAGGTTGTCTGGAAGAGATCGCTATTTAGCGGTAAGACCGCCTGTTGTATACCTATGATTTAAATGTACTGTTCCATGTTCTGTTTTTATTTTTTATTTTTGGTGTTCAATAAAGAGTATTTGTATTGTATTGTATTGTATTGTTAAGCATACAAACAATAAAAGTGAAAAAAGTTCCGCTGTGACACGAAAATTATCCCTACAAATGTATCGCTAATTTTCGTGTCACAACGGAAAAATTTCATAGAAAATTTTATTGAGTGAGTTAGCGTGGCCAACTTTTTGGTCCTTACCCACATGTGTTGTTACGCCCGCCCACACAAGAATAAAATACCGGCCAAGTGCGAGTCGGACTCGCGCACCAAGGGTCCCGTACAAACCTGTAGGTATATAAGTAAAAGTTATATGAATTTCAATTTAATACCTCTACGTGTTCATGAGGAAATAATAATAAATTATTAAAAATATTTTTGCTATATGATGTAACTAAAAAATTTACGGTTTTCGCAATTTTTCCTTTATCTGTACTATAAGACGTTGCTTCGCACCAAATTTCAAGATTCTAGATCGACTGGTTTAGGTTTTGATTCCCTTGCGAGTTTCGAAAATTTGTGGCATAAGCGGCTGTATCTTTTGATTGCGTTGGCTTACTACTTTGATTTTTTTTACAGCTCTAAGGGACAGTAGACCTGAGTATTTGACACAAATTTCAGCTTGGTACCTCCACGCGTTCCTAAGAAAAATAGTAATAGTTATCTATACTTCTAGTAGTTGATAATAGTTGAGTATACTTCTATACTAATATTATAAAGAGGTAAAGTTTGTGAGTTTATTTTGCGAGTTTGCGAGGTAATCTCTGGATCTACTGAACCTTTGAACCTGAAAAATTATGTCCTGAGGGAATAGCGATAAACGACTTCTGTGCGGAAGAATTGCGGGAAACAGCTGGTGGGTTCGGTACAGCCTTTTAGTTTACTTTGGTCCCAACTAGAGATAGGGTTAGGATTTTGGTGGCATATCGTGGTTTTAGAATCCCCCTAGTCCATAACCTACCTAAATCGTTACTGATTTCTCCATCCTTCAAAATAGACAGGTTCCGAGGGAATAGCTATGCGCCGATATTGTGGTGGTAGGACCCTATGCAGGGTCCGTCCGGATCGCTTACCGACCACCATCTTATCCATTAACCACCCGCCAAACAACAGTGTTCGCATTGTTGTGTTCCGGCGTGGGGATAAGACAACCGGTAAAATTACTAGCATAGAGGCATTCCATCTTAGTCCTCAGGGTTGGCAACGCATTTGAGGTCTGAGGATTATAGTCTTGAGAATTCAAATGTCTACGGGTCTCAGATTCCACTTACCATCAGGTGGTCTGAGTGCCCAAGTGCCTTCTCCTTAACAGAAAAAAAATAATCCGCGTTCATCTTCCGTCGCGTTTTTTTTATCCCACAACAATAATGACGTTTACCCCTTTCTCCCTCGTATTGGTGAAAGTATGTGATGGTTTGGTAAAACACGTTTATTTAATAGTACTTTTAATCCACGACGGCGAGCCTCTACTATTCCTGTAATATGCTGCCTACACCCATCATTGTATTACGTATCATTGTATACCCACGTTTATATCTGATGGTAACTTCACCTTCTATTCCATTGAATGCAAATGTTATTTTTGCATCATTTTATAGTCGGCGGACGTGGTTTTCTTACTTAAGTGCAGGTGCACGTGTGGTGTGTCGGCGACAATGTTTTAAGCGTCAATAAAATGCTTTTGTTTTTCTTATAACAACGACGTAGTCAATATGACAATTGTTTCGACTTTGAAGTGACATCATTAAGGACAGCGCCTCTGGGTGAAAACGCTATTGCCTTTGACGTGTTCCCGTATTGTCAACGTTTTGATTACCATCGGCGTGTGTAGAGATATTTTCCAGGGGTCAATAGGTATGGAATGTATTACTTACATAGGCTTTTGGAGCTCGAACCCCGTGGACACCGTGTAGGTACCAATGACGTTTTTAACAAGTAAGTACATAACCCGATGCTCTTGCGGTGAAGGGAAAACATCGTGAGGAAACCTGCACGTTTGAACAGCTGAGTGTGTAAAAGGGTAATTGCACAAAAGATCCTGAAGAGGTCGAAGTGTATCCAAAAAGGGCCCATTTGTAAGATAAGATACATGGATACTCGTGAATTATCGGTTGTAACCCATCAGCCTGGGTGGGCACCGGACCATATTGGTCAAAAAGGGACGTTAAACAATCCTAGGATTTGTACACCTCCCACTCGCTCTTATACGCTGTTAGGTCTAACCAACTTTACCCAAAACAGAAAGATTTTTAAATCTATGTCACTTTAAGTAAAACCCTGGGGGTGATTCTGTCAACACAGCGCTGCGTCGATCTCAAAGGCGAAGTTTTGTCCGGCATGTTTAAGAAGTCCCGTCGGAGCGTACCAAACATTTTAGCGCGTGCCTTCTTAATTAGGCAGCTTTATACGACAGAATTCGACTCATCTGCCTGCTGCCTAATTGAGAAGGCACGCGCTAAATTGTGATTTGTATGCTCCGACGGGACTTCTTAAACTTGCCGGATAAAACTTCGTCTTTGAGATCGACGCAGCGCTGTGTTGAGAGAATCACCCCCCAGTGCAACAGTCACACAGACAAAGTAACTTTTGCATTTGTATTAAGTATGGATTATTATCCAAATAAAACTATTCGTACAGCAACTATTCTATTGAATGTACCGTAACGAAAGCGAATGAAAGAGAACAACTCAATAAAAAACAAGAACAAAGTATTACCCCTAGGTGTGGCCATCCATTAGCATAGGGGAGACAGGGGAGCGACCCTGCCAAGGGGGATAAGGGTAAATTGACTGGGGTAATTGAAATTTAAATGCAATTCTTTATTGCTCGAATTGCATTACAATAAGTAATACCTAGCTTCTCTTACTCATGCAAGTGAGCAAAGAGTGTTTTATTTTTGTTTTCTAGTTTCTGGATTAACCCTTTGAACGCCAACGACGCGCGCGACGCTAAAGTAGTCATGAGATGTCGTGGCTACAACGCCACCGACACTTATAGTTGTCACAGGTACAGTTTAAAACTGACGTTGTTTCGTATGGATTAAGTTAAATTTTGCATAACTTTTAATACATGTTTGGCGTGTGAGTTGCGCATTTGTATTTGTCGTAAGGCGTTGAAAATAAGAACTTATTTAGGACGTTAATCCATTGTATAACTTTTGCATTACTGACTAATCTGGTTTTTGTTATAAACGTTTGTGTGTCTACTGTATTATTTGTTGTTAGTAGCCTTTTATTAAGTAGCTATGGTCAAATCTTGCAAGGAAGATTTGAACCACTTCCCGGGGACCGATTGAGCTGCAATTTGGTATACCTACGTGACTTCGAGTTCAATATAATAATATGGCACCATCGAGCTGGTCTGATAGTCGGACGGTGGTGACAGGCACTTAACGTAAACCCGCCGAGTTCTGCTTCATTAAGTTAGTCTTTGTAAGCAGTAAATGATTTTACAAAAAACCGGGCAAGAGCATGTCGGACCATGCTCAGTGTCGGGTTCTGAAGCCGTTAAGTACTACAGGTATAAACACTTTAATCGCCTGTATCTCAAGAACCAATGATGTCTACTTAGTCGTGATAGTTTTCCTTTAAAATTGGTTGGTTGATTGGTTGGTTGGTTGGTTGGTTGGATGCTCTTTCATTTAAGTTTTTTTTCAGATTTTTCGTATTTGTAGTTTTTTCTGTAGGGGGGGGGGGGGGGGGAGACGACACTCGAGTTTAACAAAAATTAGCGCGTTAAAGCTTAATATTTCATAAACGGATTACTTAATCGAAAAACTGTTTTCACCTTGACCTATCCAACGATACCCCACACGAGAAAAAAAAAATGCATCCCCACGTAACGTGTAGGGGAGGTACCCTTATGCGCTAGGCTGCGGACGGACAGACGGACATGGCGAAACTATAAGGGTTCCGTAGTCAAACTAGGAACCCTTATAGTTTCGCATCGTAAAAAGGGAGACTGTACTCTTCTCTACTCGCAACAAAACGTTACCAAAAATGATTTTTTTCTGAAGAATCTTATTAAGTATCTATTTTACTAAATAGAAAAAAAGCACCCGAAACCGACGTACGTGCATGAAGAGATTGATGAATGTGGAGGAAGCGAAGGTTGTATGTTTTGATCGGTGCACCTGGCGTTCCATAGTCTCTGCCTACCCCATTGGGAGACAGGCGTGAAGATATGTATGTATGTATGTTTACTAAATAGATGCCATTTTAGCATTCCTTTCCCAAAGGGTACCGAACCCTTTGTTACTTAACTTTCGCTTCCCGTCCGTTTGTCCTTTATTTGAAGACCTGTATTATTTACAAACGTTTAATAGGATAGAAACATCAAAGTTATAAATAGTAAATGCGATCGGCTTGCTTTTTTATTCAATCACGCCTTAAAGTATTTCAGGGCCCGTATTATGGTCACCTTTATCACGGGTGATAAAGCATCCGTCACCCTCGCACTTACATACTGGTCAGAGAGTGACAGACGTGTCATCCACGTTTATCCACACCGATAAACACGAGCATAATAGGCCCGCAGAAAGGTTTATCCCCAATACGTTGATAGTTACCCAAGGAAGTTTGGTATAAAACTTCCGTTTAATTTGTTAAATACTTGATGAAAGCCGCAAGCGCCGTTAGAACGAAGGCAGCGCAGGCGCGTTCCCATACTAAAACGCGTTCCGTTTAGGCTGAGGCGTGATTGTTATTTGTAAGAAAACTTGGAAACTCGAGTGAGTTAACGGCTAAATTAAAAATATTAAAGGCACCTATTATTATAATACAGAGTAATTTTTGAATAGGTGCACAAATTTTAATATTTGCTTCGCGATTGTTAATCAATAACACATGTTGTGTTATTTTTACTCTAGCTTAAAAAATATTAGAGATATTGCCGATTCAATGATGCCGCTAACTTAACGATATTCATGGACCCTCTAATGCAGGGGTGCGAGGAGAGGGCAGTGTTCTTAAGTAAGTTAATAAATGAAATTTCAAATTTAGAATATCAGTTGGAGAGGGGCTTGTTGTCTGATTAGCTGTACATGAAATTTCAAATTTCGAATATCAATACAGTGTATCGCATACCCACAACAACCCACCCATGAACCCATGTCATCATTTCTAGTGTGACTTTGTGTCCACACGAGAAGGTAAAAGAGAGATAACTTAAAACAAAAAAAAAACTTCTTTTATTTTCGTTATATATTATACTAGCGACCCGCCCTCGCTTTGCTCCGGATTAAAGTATTATACATATAAACCTTCCTCTTCAATCACTCTATCTATTAAACAAAACCGCATCAAAATCCGTTGCGTAGTTTTAAAGATTTAAGCATACATAGGGATATAGGGACAGAAAAAGCGACTTTGTTTTATACTATGTAGTGATTAACGATACAAAATCATATGTTAAAATTTGTGCACTGATAAAAAAAATACTCTGTATATTGTGTATTAGCATAATACAATCGCGATAAACGTACTTCTAATGAAAACGTCCTTTATGATAAGATTGAGGAGATAAGGAGAGACTGATAATTTGTTATTATAATGTCATCGTCATTAAGAGCATCGTAAAAGATTTCTTAGTCCTTACATAACCTAAGGCCCGTTTCTGTTCAAACTACGTTGTTATTCCTTAAAAACAGCTTCTTATCGATCACTAACATAACAGCCGAATCCTATATTCAAACCGCGGATATAAGGCTTACTTCGGGTTGAAATTTGACATTTGCCCATAAAAAATGTGTCAAATTTTAATCCGAAGTAAGGCTATCTGTCCGCGGTTTGAATATAGGGTTCGGCCGTAAATCGACCGAGCGAAGTCGTACCTACGAGCGACTTTTAATCTACCTAATTGAGAATGTGCCCTAAAAGGTTTAGTTTTTATGTTCTGACGGGACGACTTAATGAATTGGTTAATAATTCCTTCGTCGATTTGTAGTGAGTTCGTCAGAGAATCTCTCTTGTTCGAATTCATTCATTACTAGCTCACTGACCTGGGCATAGTACTGTATTGTATCGCACCTTCAGAACTATAGTGATCCCATTCAAAATCTCAGCCTTCAAACTTTAAGTCATAAATTTATTACTGTAAGGACCTAACTCGAAATGTTGGTTAGACAATAAAGGTTTACTTCAACCTTACATGGTCAGCTATATCGATTAATCGAAGTGGCCATTTGTTTTTGCTGCCCCAAACACGTGGACATTATCTCTCAAACGATCTTTATGTACACACGCACGTTGATAATTCGTTAACTATTTATAGATAATAATCTACATAGTACTCGTATAAACAACTTACGGTATGTCACGACTTTGTGTGATAGCGACGCGATGAGCGGCAAGGAGTAAATGTATAGAGATGTATGAAGCACGTCACAGCCCACAAGTTGTGGCGGCGATAGAGCGAAACTGGTCCCAGGGAAAGAGCGGCAATTTCAAGAACCCTGCAGCTTTTAACACTGACTGTATACTGAATAAACGGAGTTGATACTCCAACACTAATGTGAAAAGATCAGGAAATCAAATAGTATCAACTCCGTTTATTCAGTGTACAGTCAGTGTAAACAGCTGCAGGATTTTTGAAATTGCCGCCGTTTCTCTGGGACAGCTTTCGTTTGTTTTCATTGCGTGTCGCTCACTGTCCGCTCGCCGCAAAGTCGAGGCCAAGCTGTTATGGTAATTATAATTCATTCCAATCACGCAGCCGATCATACAGTGACCGTTACGAATGCAAAAAACTTACTCGACCAACGAAACGAAAATAACGAACATGATATAAAAAAACGCACAAGATGATGAAGTTCAAATCATTATTCCGTAGAGGGCCTAGCCAAGGGAAGCAAGAGCCGGCTTTGAAAGGCGCCCCATCAGTGTCAAGTTTGGATTCTAAGCATCACAAGGTAGCCCCCACACGCGATAAGAGTTTGAAGATCTTTGGGTCCAAGGAGAAGCTTCATAAAGCGCATAAAAAGAAGGATTTGGGGAATAACAATGCGGTTTTAGAGGATCAGGAGGGGGAGTTTGAGGATGCGCAGGGGCAGTTTGGGAGTGCGGAGGAGCTGTCGGCGCGGGGGTCGCAGGAGTGCGTCAGTCTGCCCGTCATGCTGAACGCGGAGCACCACATGCCGGTGTTCCAGGAAGTAGACCTCAGGCCGAGGCTGCCTTCAGAGGTAAACACATTTTTTGTAACTTGTTTTTGCTAAAGTTTTTGGGTAATGTCCAAAAAGTTGGACATGCTAACTCATGCAAATAATTTTTCAATGAATGTTTGCCGTTGTGCGTCGAAAATTAGCCATACACTTGTAGGGGTAGTTTTTGTCGCACAACTTTTTTCGCGTTCGTTGTTTGTATAGTTAACGCCGAAGTATGGTCCAACATTTTGGCACTCAGCCTTTTCCATACTAACTTTGTAAAGGTTTTTTTTTGTAATGGTACCATTACAACAAAAAAACCTTTTGTTTTCGAAGGTATTTTATATTATTGGTTGTAAAAGTGCGTCAACCTATTTTTATGGTACTTTTCTTAAAAACACATATTAAAATGACATATTTAAAATCTAAAATTCAGGTAAACGCACTAATTAAAGAGACATTAAATATGTATTTATCACTAATACGGGTAAGGACCAAAAAGTTGGCCACGCTAACTCACTCAATTAAATTGTCTATGAAACTTTTTCGTTGTGACACGAAAATTAGCCGTGTTTCGTGTCACAACGGATCTTTTTTCACTGTTGTTGTTTGTATGGTTAACAACGCTAAACTATGGTTTAACTATTTGGTCCTTACCCATACACTACTAAACTTCTTGGCCTGATTATAAATAAATAAGTAATTTTGAGTTGTTGGTATTTCTGTAGCTCTGTCTACCCCGCTCTGGGAATGAAGGCGTGATGTTATGTATATAATATCGATTTTAAACCACTACAGAAAAAGAAAAACTTGCACAAAGTTAGTACCTATGGAAAGAGGACTGCCCTATATAACCATCGTCAATCGAACCATGTTTATAGAGAACGCAGATTGATATATAAACAACGGCATGTACCCCAGGACTTCCAAGGCCTTTTAGAATCTCAGCGTCTAATCCTTATAGGGTAGAGCACCTTGACCCTATTACGAAGCCTACGTTGCACGTCCGTCCGTCCGTCTGTCCGTCTTGTCTCTCTGTCAGCAGGCTGTATCTCATGAACCGTATTAGGTAGAAATTTTGTTTTTTTACAGAATGTATATTAGTATAGCCGCTATAACAACAAATAATAAAAATAAAATAAAGTTAAAAATTAGAGAGGGCCATTAAAAACGAATGACATGTTTTACTGCCCGGGTGCTTCCAATGTGGGTTCATGACCCTTTTTTTCAGGAGTGTGTGCTTCCACCGTGAGTTCACATCAAATACTGAATGGACATAAAACTGTCAGTTGGACTTGGGACTTTGTCAGATCGTTTTGTATGGGGACAGTGAACGTAGTAATATTGCCCTTTGTGTGTGAGTTCGACTCGCATTGGACCAGTTTTTTATAGTTTTTTCTCATCCCTAACCCAGCTAACTCTCTGTTTATTTGCCATTCCAGGCGTCCCTGGCATCAGGCGCCCGGGAGTTAGAGTCCCTCCGGCGGGAGCTGGAGGCGAGCGCCATGGAGCGCGCGCAGCTGCAGGCGCGCGTGGACGAGCTGCTGGAGCGAGCTGGCGACGCCGAGCGGCAGCGCGCTGAGCTGGAGCGGCTCAAGGTGAGAGCAGCTTGCAGCTGGAACAGCTCGAGAGCAGGGCCGGAACCCTGCCCTTATAAGCCAACAGGCAGTATCTCAAATTCAATGGCCAAAGCAGATTGAATCCCATGACCTTACTTATAAGGTTGCATTTGCTACAGGAGTTTTGTCCGAGACACTGCATTTTGTCTTAGCAGTGCAGAACCGCTTATCATTAAAGGGGTTTTCGATAGGGTATTTGACATCATAAAAAAAGAAAAACGATCAGCTTGTTCTTACAACACCATGGATGCGCTAAGCCGCCGTTACAGATTCGACTCGCTAGCCTGGTTGGGAGTGACCCTGCCTTCGAAGCTAGGGGTCCTGGGTTCAAATCCCGGTAAGGGCAGATATTTGTGTGATGAGCACGAGTATTTGTTCCTGAGTCTTGGATGTTTTCTATGTATGTAAGTATATATTTCTCTATATAAGTAAGTTTATCGTTGTCTAGTACCCATAGTACAAGCCTAGAGCTTAATTTGCGACTAGGTCAATTTGTGTGACATTGTCCTGTGATTATTTATGTATTTAATTTATATCCTATCATCTGTTACTCTTTTTAAACTTAATCGAACGGTTTCAAGCTGTTTTAATTTGTATGCGCAAGTTTCGACTTATTATTGCACTACCTTACAATTGAATGGGTAGCGGCTAGACAGAAATGCCTTAATGCTCAAAAAAGGGAGAGAGGTGACCAATAGCGTAATACCCAGCTAACCCAGATAAGTGCTTAATATTAAACTACCGAAACCCCAATATGCTTGGTCAGCTCCATGGAAGCGGTTAACTATGTACTTTTAAAGGGCTCCCCTAACGTTATTTATTTATTATTTTGTTTGCCAACAGATATAAAGCCATTAAACTAAATGAAAAGTAACGCGTGTAGGGAAAAGTGACAGGGTTTTTACCCAACTACAGGCAAACTCAGCTTGCGTACATAATCGCTTTTGTGCCGATGCCCAATAACTCAGTTAATTAATAAGAATAATGCTAAATTGTAAGTACTAGTGTAAAAAAGGAACTCTAAAGTCGCAAGTAACCCTTTACAACATAATTAAATACCTAACACAACTAACAAAACAACACAAATGACGGATTAAACTACACTGCTTAGGGATTCAATTATCTTATAATTACGGAAAAGCTTTAAAACAGTTCATATAACATTACTAGTATATGGTCACACAATCATAGGGTAACCACATCGATTGGGTAACCCAATGATAGGGTAACCCTATTCATTGGGTTAATCAAAGGAAGGGGTTTTCCGGTCCCTGCTCGAGAAAGCGCAGCGCAGCAGTCAGTTCGGTGAATAAAAATTTTGAGCCTCCTTTAGGGTTCCGTAGTCAAAATAGGAACCCTTATAAGTTTCACCATGACCGTCCGGCCGTCCGCAGTCTAGCTCAGAGAGTCTTTGTACTAGAAAGCTGTAATTTGGCATGAATATACATATTAGTCACGTCAACGTCACGGATGTATTTTTTTCTCGTCTTCCCCGTAGTGTGAGGTGTCGTTGGAAATATCTTTCAAAAATTTTACGGGTTTGTGAAAACAGTCTTTCAATTAAGTGATCCGTTTTGGTCCTCACCCAGTACTTAACGGCTTCGGAACCCTACACTGAGCATGGTCCGACATGCTCTTGCCCGGTTGTTTTTATATTGTTTTCGTAATTATTTTCAGATAGTAGACTCGGAGCGCGAGGCGGCTCTCGAGCGGTTGGCGGACGAGAACGGCGCGTTGCGCGCGCGGCTGCGCGGCGTGGCGCACTCGCCGCTCTCCGACAGCGAGAAGAGGCAGCTGCTGCTGGCGCCCGCGCCGCGCCGCATGCACTCCTCCGCCCCGGCTAGCATCGCGCTTGCGCACAACGTGAGTCACTCTATTTATTTACGTCGCACTTCATTTATTATCAGATTACAAAATAACCGTTGTTTTGCGCGTTCAATGACGTAAAAACTAGAAATACGAATTTGATCTTCTATTTCTAGTCAGTTTCTTTTTTAGTTTATCTATGTTATAAAATAAAGTTATAGCCGTAAGGGGTAAAATACGGTGATGTTGCGTAAACAAAAGAATGGGTTACACTAATTACTCGTACATGGAGTAAATTTTGACGGACCCTAATTTACGCACCGTTAAGCTCCGGTGTGGTCACTCCCTAAAACTAAAGCGGTTTCCTTTCAACGAACAACGAACTTCATCGAAAGCTATTTTCTACTGAAACCCTGTTTCCAGGTTATCTTAAACATTAATTGCGTCGGTTAGGTTGGGTTAGATTTGTAGCTGTCAAAAAATATAAACTCCTGCGCCTACAAAAGCGATGAAATGGAAATTCTGTGAAATCGTACGTTCTATGAGCCTAACCTCAATTTTAAACCGTAAATTGTAAATTGATTAGTTTTCTGAAATACCAATTATTATTTTTAAAAACCATCAAACGGCTCGGATTGGAACGGATTTTACAATCTTTAAACGATATAAATCCTGTACACAGAGTTTAAACTCTATATTACCAAGCCGCGCGCAGCAGCTTGACGGCGGGCGTCTTCTGCGACACGCGAACATAGCGGAACATATGCTGCGACGCGCGACTTGGTAATGTAGACTTTAAATACTGTGTACATGGTTTAATATCGTTTGAAGATTGGAAAATCCGTCCGAGCAGTTTGGTGAAAATCATCCTCAACAAGCCATTCAATAAGTTCAATCTTCAGGGCGAAGGCGACAGCGGCGATGCAAGCACCCCAGAGTGGGACAAACACTCGTCCTCGTCCCTCAGCGAGGTGTCGGTGGCGTGTCTGCAGGACAGGATCCTGCAGATGGAAGAGCACCATTACAGGTACCTGCAGCCTACTTGCCCGCTCTTATCTTACAGATGGGCCCTTTCGGATACACTTCGACCCGTTTAGAATCTTTTGTGCAATTACCCTCCGACATACAGCTGTTCGAATGTGCAGGATTCCTCACGATGTTTTTCCTTCACCGTAAGTCGGATACTGTACTGTATTGGTACATGGTGACCGCGGGGGTTTGAACTTGTTGCCTTACGATCACCTAAGCTCGACCCTCCACCGATGCTCTAAACTTGGTCGCTCACTCGGTTCTATGTGAAAGGACTATTTGACTATTTAACGACGCGTTTAGCCTGGTTTGTCGGTCTTTATTTAGTTTAAATCCCCCGGGAAAGTCAAAATTTGCAGGGGGGCCAAGCCGCTGGCGGGTAGCTAGTTATTTATAAAAATAAAATAAAGTTTTCTTTCCGTAGAATTTGCTATTTCCCATATTTAAGGTAGTGGCCGACCATGTGGCGTTCATTTTTATCCACCCAGTATATAAAATACTTTATTGTAAAAACAGGAAAATAATAAAATTTAATACACAAACACAAAAAGTATGCATGTACAATACTATCATGCGAACTTAACTTAATCTAAGGTAACGTATTACGTTATTTATTATATAGTTATAGAAAATATCGTTATTATAATTATACCGTTATGAAGTTTATTTTACACCGTCATGATGAATACCGAATAGCGCTTTTTGTAGGTCTACCTTCTGTGGTAAATAGTATTCATAGCATCACTTACAAATACCATCTGAAATTCCCTCAGCACCAGCGAAGAGCTGCAAGCAACCCTGGCCGAGCTGGCCGACCTTCAGACCCAGCTGGCTGATGCCCACGCCGACAATGAGCGGCTTGCTGATGAGAAGCAGGTCCTGCTGGAATCGCTCTGCAGGCAAACGGAGAAGCTCGAGGACAGCCGCACCAAGGTACGTGGAGTAACAGCTTCGGTTCCACCTTTTTTTGCAGACAGCGTATCACTTGATGGAAATTAATCTTACTAATTCTACTTCCTATTAATATTATAAATGCGAAAGTTTGTATGAATGGTTGGTCGGACGGATTTGGATGAAATTTGGAATGACGGTAGCTTATACCCTGGATTAATACATAGGCTACTTTTCATCCCGGTAAATTAAAAAGTTCCCGAGGGAATAACGATAATCGAAATGTATGCGGACGAAGTCGCGGGCAGAAGCTAGTCTACTAGGAGATTTGCGCTAGCGAGGCTAGGAATTCTATTGGTGGATTTTTACCTCGCACAGATCTGGTGGAAACGCCGCCTTAATACGGCCCTGGAATTCGAGCTTGTGATGCATATAAAGCTCGTCGCCAGCGCCACGTTAGAGTGGCGCGACGGTCACACACAGCTTGGCAAGAATGGCAAGAGCTTCTATCATGTGTAGGTAACAACGGGAAACCCGTGATTCATAGCACAGCTCGTAGGAAGTCGAAAGGTAGCAACTTCAGTTCCACGGTCTTGAATAACTTCACGTTTCACCTTTATGCTTCTTGCAACTTTATGTGCCAACTTCATCATATAGCTTTCTAAAATGACATCAATTAACAATTAAACAATTTGTGCTACAGGTGGATACGCTCCAAGAAATGCTGCTACGTGAAGGCGTTGAACCGGAGACCCTCGTCCCGGGAGACACGGACCAGCAAATTTTAGCTGTTCTTAAGGTAATTTTTTAACAAACAAACATACTACTGCTACTTGTAGAAACATATTAACCTGATACACGATACAGGCTACGCCTAGTGTGGGAGTCACTGCTATACTGTAAAACCTGCATTAACTGTGTTTTTTGGTAAATAAATATATTTTGTTTTTTTTTTTTTTTTTTTTGAAAAAAACTCGAGTTAACTGATACAGCGACTATACTCCGTATACTGATAGATCTGTCTTTTTTGGTACCAAATTTTTAATTGAAAGATATAATTCCCAACCTCTGTCTGTCTCTCTCACTGTCTTCCTCAGCCTGTTTCCACCCAATGTTAAGTATGGGCCTCCACGTATGGGTTGTATCCACTCCGAAAACTCCTAAATTAATGAAGGAGAAAAATGAGAAAAAACCTTTCTCAGGCCTCTCCACAATGCTCTATCTAGCGATACCTGAACAATCACTACTTTTAAATACTTAAATCAATTCGGTTTCATATTAAAATGTATTAGTGAATTACTTAAGGTTTTTCTGTAATGAATATTAAAATAATTACTTACTATTACATCATGATATCAATGTTATGCACATAATTTGTATCTCTTGATATTCCTTAACCGCATTTGACTTTCCAGGTATCCCAGGA